>JALPQI010005386.1:0-72189 GCA_025490895.1 Thaumatotibia leucotreta
TCGGACTCAGCGGCTGTACGCGTGCGGTCTGACGTCTCGACGGCAGGACGGAGCACGGGAGAGCCGACCGCCGCTGTACAACTGTTGCGGTAGCAAATCGCAGCCGATCGAGCGTTTCTACGGCTGTAAGGAGGGTGAGACTGCTTAACGCAGGTGTTCAACCGCGGAGACGGTCGATCGGCTAAATGCGAATACGTAGTGTGGTGTAAAACACTCGGCGAAAGCCGACTCCGCGTCGATTGGTTTGGTGAGACCCTTACTCTAGTCCTAAGGGTGCACGAGTGAAACAGTATGCCCGCGCTGGACAACATTTTGCGGCAAAACATTAAAATTCAAAGAACGTTAGAATAGTTTAAAATGAGCTCACATTATTTAATGTCAGGATGTCCTGAACAACAGCGGTATGCACTCGACGCGGTTAGGAAATGGTGGAAATACGTTAGTATTTGCGAAGCTATTTCAATGCGTTCTAGCGATGAGACGTCGGATGGAGTTTAATTTATTACATAAATACTTTGGTAAAATGTTTTTAATATTTTTTATCTAGAACTATTTCAGAAAGATCAATCACCAACAATTCCAACAACTTTTATGGATCTCCATACAAATTGGTGAACAATTTTAAAATCGAACCCATACTCCTTTTTCCACTGTACCTACAGCACATCACCACCCACTGAAAACCTTTAACGGGGGCCGATCACAAAATATAAAAAGAAATCGTCTTTTTCATACATTGTGACCGATCTATAACGACATCTTGTATGAAAGACCCAATTTTTTTTTTTGAGATTTCGTGATTGCTGCCATAGTGAAAGTTGTTCAGTATAGCTTACTCAATCACCCCATTCAAGATTTTCAGTGGGTGGTGTTCTTACACCACCTTGTATAATATTGTAGATACGTACCTATGTGTTCTTTTTAGAATGAAATCATGTATATTTGAGTGACTCGCTACTGATGGATGTTCAAACATGCTTCAATTGCATGGCCCTTGGAATGACAGTCATTATTCATTAATAAAATTATGGTAAGTATCTGCCTATCGAAGCAAAGTTCAGAGATCTAAGGAGCGGACGCTAGTCTAACTAGAAATTGTATGAACGGTGCTAACTGGTACGAGCGCGTGCGGTGAATTTCGTTCGTTACACAAAACGTGATTTCTCGAAATTTTTTGATTTCGTGGAGTGGGCGATAGAATGAGCGAATGCTCGTTTGGTCTAAAAGCACCTTAATACGGCGCTACGAGCGTGGGCACGCGGTGGGCGTTCCCTTAAGGTGCATGCAGACCAAAAGAGCATTCGCTGCTCTATCCAGGGCTCGGATACCGGTTTTTACTCCATACAAAAGAACGGTTCGAATTTCGTTCTTTTTTGTTCTTCGGTATATCAATTCTTTATTAATGGAGTAATTTAAAAATACGACGTTGGTAATTTCATAACATTTTGAG
Source organism: Thaumatotibia leucotreta (assembly GCA_025490895.1). Classification (NCBI taxonomy): domain Eukaryota; kingdom Metazoa; phylum Arthropoda; class Insecta; order Lepidoptera; family Tortricidae; genus Thaumatotibia; species Thaumatotibia leucotreta. The sequence goes on from JALPQI010005386.1 coordinate 1,451, forward strand.
TACTAAGTACATAAAGGATATAAAACATTTTAAATTTTGGGCTATTTCGAGGTTCTCGAAAAAAACCGGTTCCGAGCCTTGGTTCTATCCCCCACTCTACGAAATCAACGAATCACGTTTCGTGTAACGATCGAATTTCGTAGAGTAGGGGGATAGAACAGCGAATGCTCTTTTGGGCTGCATGCACCTTTATATTACGTATTGCCGACTCCATCACATAAAGGACGATTCACTCTGCTGATAAATGAACAAGATCGACCCCCGTCGTCTTTGGTAAGAACGGCAGGAATAGGTCTAGTGCTATTTGTAGCAACATACTCTTGATATGATCCTGTGTGTTATACTAGAGCATTCCATTGAGCGTTCCCTTAATCGATGCTCAACAGTAATACTGCCAGCGATTCCTTGCGGGCAACGTCAGCAATCCTAGATATCCACATTCGTGTTAATTAATGTAACGCATTCATTGAAACCATATTGCATATATACAAGTGAGAGCATAACAAATTAACGTGTTACGAAAGTTTTATTGTTTAATCTAGCAAGAGGTAAAGGTAAGGTTGCGTTGTTTCTGACCTTTATGCTTCCTAAATGGGATTACTAAATATTTTTTTGGCTCCAGCTCTTTTTCAATGAAAAACCGATTTAGCCTTCGAACCATCTTTATTGGTAAAGCTGTCTTTCAGATCTGGGGATATAAGTAGCCCCAGACCTGATATACAGCTTAACAACAGCTTACACAAACCCGAATAAAATAATTATGGCTGTCAGATAAATGTTAGCTATCCTTTTCTTTTATATAATATCTAATATTTTAGCCTATATAATGTCCCACTGCTGGGCGCAGGCCTCCTCTTATACATGAGAGGGATTGAGCTATAGTCCCCACGCTGGCCCTAAGCGGGTTGGGAACTTCACATACACCTTTGAATTTCTTCGCGCATGTATGCAGGTTTCCTCACGATGTTTTCTTTCACCGAAAGCTAATGATATCATCTGATATTCCGTACGTGCCTTTCTTTTATATGCCTGGGGAAAAGGATACTTAGTGAAAAAAAAAATCTGATGCATATTATGTTGATCAGGCCGTTAGTTTAATAGTACAACAACCTCGTAAACAAATGAAAATCGTACAAGCACTAGCATCCAGGGAACGCTCGTCTTGAATCTTGCTTGCACAAAAGCCAATACTGGCCACCGGCGCAATCTGAACTCGCGTCAAGTGGATTCAATTAATGCAGCATACGGGTCTTGTTCCATTCGCGAACAGAGCGCGAGTGCAGCGTACGGTACGGTACCTGTATGTAGATCATTTCATTCATGAAGATGTTTGGCTCGATAGAATGGCTGGATAGAAAGTAATATTTTTAGCCTATATAATTGGGCTTTAGTCCCCACGCTGGCCCTAAGCGGGTTGGGAACTTCACATTTGAATTTCTTCGCGGATGTATGCAGGTTTTCTCACGATGTTTTCCTTCACCGAAAGCTAATGGTAAATATCATCTGATAGGTATTCCGTACATAAGTTTCGGAAAAACTCATTGGTACGAGCCAGGATTTGAACCGACCTCCGGATTGAAACTATTGAAAGTCAAACGTCTGAACCACTGAGCCACCACCGCTTCTAGATAGATAGTAAGTCCGCGTAAATAACGCAGCGGCAGCACGGTACGGGTACAGGTGGATAATTACAGGGTGAACGATATGAAATGAAGTGTTACCAATTTCAAAGGACCACCTTTTGCCTTGACTATGGTCTTCAAATGGTAAAAAAATATTTGCTCACAGCACGTTTGTGATCCAGTGGTAGTGGTATGTGCCAGTGAAATACGATCGCTTTCTTCATTGCATTTATACTAGGATGTTTAATTGCTCTCACGTTTCTCTTCAAAATAGACCAGATAAAAACTCTGAAACTCACTGCACTGGAGAAATGATACGTGAAATTCGGTTTTCAGCCATTTTTGGTTCTTACGAGCTTTATAAGCCGTAGCTCAGTCTCGTTCTTATGTTTGCGGTCTACAACCCAAATGTTTGCGTGCCTAAGACATATTTCCGATAATAAGGCGACTTCGACATACTTCGACACCGGACTTAATAAAATCTACTTGGTAACACTTCATATCGTTCACCCTGTAATAGTGATGGTTTCGCTTTTACTGTTTATCACACTTGATTACTTTTCAAAACGCGACAGCTATGACGACAAACGGTAAACATAGGTACCTACTATCATAGGTCTACTGGTTATAACTACTTTCGACAAATCCACGCATTACCGAAAGTGACACCATACCATTGTATAATCGTGCAGGTTCATCTAAAGTGAGGTAAAATAAGATGGATGAATCTGTTGGGCAAGATAATGAAGCATTTGAAGCTCGACAAGAAACATTCCAAGGAAATAGTAAATCATCTGTACTGCAGACATTTGAAATCAATATGATACTGGTCTAAAACTGCTGCCAAACTATAGCGTCTCTTGCTTGGGTCTCTTCTGAAAATTCGATGCACCCGCGCTCATGGTACCTATAATAATACATAGCCACACTGGTATGAATAGATGTGAATGGTTAGGTTGGTTGGTAATAAATGGCGCTGGCTATATCCCTATTCGGAATAGTCTGCGCTTGGAGGATTCGATACATTAATATTGGTAGCTATTTTGCCGGAGGGTTAGTTTACATTCATAGTAAAAACTGACATATGTACGTAGTCTATCACTTGAGCGTACACGCGACGATCTAGTAGTGGTAAATGAGATGCAATACATTGTTACCGCTACAGTCCAGTCGCTGAAAACTAGTGCTTCTGTGATGGTACTTTGTTATAGACCCTGTCTTAATTCTCTTTCATCTAGCTTTCTGGGCTGCTCAAGATTGTAATAATGAATAAATAAATAAATATCTTGGGACATCTTACACAAATCAATCTAGTCCCACGGTAAGCTCAATTAAGGCTTGTGATGTGGGTATATATATAATAGATAGATACATAATAGATACTTAAATACATAGACAACCATGACCAAGGAACAAATATTTGTGATAAATAAATACACAAATAATGCCCTCGCCGGGATTCGAACCCGGAACCTCCAGCTTCGTAGGCAGGGTCACTACCAACTGGGCTATGGAGGCTGACAAAGGTAAGGTTAAGTAGGTAACTAGCCGACTTTAGACGATAAAACCATTCAACAGCTGATGGAAAATCGTACCTGCTTTTAGAATATCAATCGGAATCAGGCGGCGCGCTCTTCACGGCTTCCAAATCGAGCACGGGACGTCGAGAGCCATTGGGCAAGTTTTAAAAATCTAGTCCCTGTCCATCATGGGCAAGCTTTTTCAAAACTGAAGCTGCTTGAGTTCGGTCCGTATTTTATTTTTATGGTATATTTTTCTATTTTTTAATCACATTTATTTTCAAAATTATAAATTATACATATACATTGATTAAATCTAACTAATCTACTTAACCTAACCTATATCTAAGATTGGCCCTTGTAGCATTGTATCGAGGATGCTGGCAGGCATTTCCTCGCTGTATCGCATTTTGACTAATACAGTCATATTGACCCAATGTAAGTTGGCTGCCTACTTAGCGGTAAGACGTGAGATTTTCCGAAGGTCCCTTGTCCTAACTAATTTTTACACCTATATTACCCAAACTTATGTGAATACTTTGATATTTTCCATTCGATTTTTGGTAAAGGGAAAAGGCGTGAGGAAACCGAATTTTAATTCCAACAAGAACTATACTCCCTCTTTGTTCAAACGTCAATCACTCCCGTAAAAGCTGGTGGTACATCAATTCCTAGGATAAGGCTGACCTAACGGAGCGCAGGCTTTTTAGGGAGTGGCAAAACGCCGGGATAAACACAAGGTCTAATATGAATGATGGCATTGATGGTAATAAATCTGAATCAGCCAATTTGAGAACTGAAACATCTGACGAAGCTTTTGAACGTCAATTTAGGATCTTTTTATTGAGAAATCCTCTGTACTCGGTTAACTCGGTCTACGAATACATGGATTTAAAATTGTAATGTATCTATTTAATTATTTGACATTTGAATTGTAAAATTGATTAACATGATTTCTCCCAAATGATTTTAATTTTAGCCTTTAAGTTTGACGATCACGGTGTATGATAATAATATATGTGATGTTTAATGTTAATTAAAATGTAATGCTAAGTTATTATTATTTTACATTTATTTTTTGACATCTTTTTATTGTACGATATTTTTTGACAATCATAATTTTAAAGTCATGTAGATTAGTGTATCATAATTTATATTGTAATTTATTTTGTGAGATAAATAAATCAAATCAAATCGAATATAAAACAGTTGTTAGGCAAAGTATTCTCACGACTCACGCGATCTTGCTTCCCCTCGCAAATCACAAACCTTTAACTTGGCATATGTTGCACTAATAAGCAATATGTATTAGGCCTACAAAATCTACAGGTGTATACACAATCGTGGCGGTGTAGGTACGAGTACATTCAAGGTGTCCATGAGGAATTGGAAAAAATGTAATAGCATATTCCCGAGGCTAAAATAAGCAAGAAATATTATATGAGGTTTGGTCAATATTTTATCCCCTTCCTCGTGGACACATTGTATAGCGAACCTAAATTTAAAGTGTTATGCTAGGTTATCAGTCTCCTCTTCAACTTACTTGAACATTTATGACCGGAGTGCAAGCGAGTTGCTATAAATTCATGATGTGTCCATTTTAGTTACAACCACCCAGTGGCCAAGATGCTATAAAACCCAATTCCCATCGGGTTGCTCCTATTTCAAGACATATCAGCACCTCGAGCCATATTCAGAAAATATAATTTCAATACTGATATAATAGCAAAACGACGACTCTGGCAAAGGCATAGTATTACACTTTTCATTTCTAAATATGGCTCTCGCGTGTCTTGGCGCGTTGTATTGTAATATAATTTTACAAAAGTAGATGAACTTATCTATGTCAAACCGAATGTCGATAGATTGGATATCATAATCGAATCGATCACACAAGCTTTTGATGCTATAGAGTAGTTATTGCAAGAGACAAATGCCGACAACCCATCACGCAAAATAGACGCAAAATTTTTGACGTCGAGTTGCGGAAATTTAGCCCGCGTAAACCTATAACCTAACCTATAAGAGAGACAAATCCTGTATTAATTTCATATACCAAACGATTACTCTGAATCTGAATGCTTATCCTAGGAATAAATTAACACATAGATAAATCAGTTTATCTCGGGACCGAAACACTCTCGACGCCGGAAATAGCCCGCGGAGCTGGCTCTAATTAGCCATTAAAAGTTTCGCTAATTTCCGCCGTGTCCGGAGTCCAGCCAGCCCAGACGATTAGCCTGCACCCCGTCAAGTCTGGCACTTACAAGCCATGAACATTATAGAAAACGGTGCTATGATGAAATGGGTGTTTTAGGGTCTTGATCCAAAATTAACTTATTGCAAAAAAAATCCTTCCAGATCGGCCACATGGGCTCATTCGAATCAGAATCACGAACAGAGTGGATCTAGATAATAATAAAATGATGTGCAAAATATTTTTCCATTAGTTCATTATGTCGCGTAAGTGTTGCGTTTATTTATATAAACTTGCTGCGAGCGTGGCGTAACGGAGACTTACAATGAGTATGGAAATTTTGAGACATTATTTTTAGAACCGAATTGTGTAGATGAGTCCAAGCCAATCCAGATTTGGAAGAATCAGGTAATCGTTTTTTTTTTTAATTTTAAAGTTAAAATATCTAAAATTCATAAAGATGATAATATTGAATATTTTCCATGGGACCTAAATGAAAGACGGTAAATCCTGCTCTCAATCAAACGGCTGTTGAATCGCTTGGCCATCGTTATAATTTTTTGCCATTTATTATCACAACCCAGAAAACACGCAATACTCCCAACAGGTGTCAGGCATACTGAAGAAACTATGCCAGAAATGTTAAAAAACTTGTTAGCTTCTGAAGCCGACGTTCGAATTGTCATAAATATTGTTTTCTTGGTGATGAATTTATTTCAATTGATGACTATTTTCCATTTTAAATACATATTATTCAACAACACAAACCATACGAGCTCTTTGTACTTAGACACCATATAGAGTGTTTGAAAAATTGATACCATAAAGCTTGGAACGCCTTTTAATTTTTAATAGAACCAAAAGGGCTTCATCTTTCACGAAAGTATCACCCCGACTATATCACAGGACCACTACATCCTAACTGACTAATTCCATAACAATAGCGTTCTTAACCCGTACAACGGCGTGACAAATGATGCTCGTCGAGACGTGCGCGCCATTTTTCATGACCCTTCCGGGGCGGCGAAAAGTAATAATGTCTCTTTTTAGCACTACCAACCATCAGAGCTTTCATAATATGGTCAGCGGGCTTAGCACGAGAGCAAGGTGACAATATCTCGCGGGAACGATTGACATCATCAACCTATTTCAGTCTACTGCTGGACGTAGGTCTAACTATGCGTATATAGGACGCATTAGGAGGTAAATGCCCATAATCGTCATAGTCACACTGGGCCAGCGGATTGGCGATCGGAGTAACGTGTCCACTATGGTGACTCTGCTGCCCATGATCAATCTTCTATCAAATAATTAATATACACCTAGATAGACATCTTTCACTGTCTAACTTAAACAGTGGGATTTCGCCCGCGAAATACTGTCGCTTTACAATAATTGAGATCAGAGCGTTGGTTGGAGTTGCATCACTCTATCACTCGGGTCGGTCCCTAATGTCTGAAGATCATGGTCAGCATTGTGGTTGCATCTGGAGACAATAATCTGTCTCCATTCCTTGATTTATTTACTTGATCTGACCTTCTTGGTGAACGACCACGCGATCTTTCGTCTTCAGTGTTCCCAAATACAATGAGTTTTTTCCGAATTTTAGTCACCTATACCATACGATACGAACTCCTTTTTTTTTTTATACCACGTCGGTGGCAAACAAGCATACGGCCCGCCTGATGGAAAGCAGTCACCGTAGCCTATGGGCGCCTGCAACCTCAGGTGTCACTCCTCAAAAATAGTTATTAAAAAAGTAGTGCATATAATTAGTCCTTTACTTAGTCATATCATTAATTTGTGTATTATGGCTAGTAAATTCCCTAACAAATTAAAAACATCCATTGTAAAACCACTTTACAAAAAAGGCTCTAAGGATGATATGGGTAGTTACCGTCCGATAGCGCTTATTCCAATATTTTCTAAAATCATAGAAAAGTATATTTATAGCAGCGTGGAAAGTTACTTTGAACATAACAAATTATTTGCTGTAGAACAGAAAGGATTCCGCAAAGGCATGTCCATTAATATGGCTATTCATGAGTTAATCCAAAAGGTGATAATTAACGTGGACAAAAGGATTCCAGTTGCCGCATTATATATGGACATGTCAAAAGCGTTCGATTATGTTGACCATCAAATACTTTTACATAAACTCTATCGCTATGGAATACGTGGTAATGTCCATTCTCTAATTAATTCATACCTCAGTGGCAGGACACAATTTACTGAAGTCAGCAAACTATGCGCAAAATCAAAAACCGAAATCTCCTTTTCTTCGGACTTAAGAGATATCGTTTATGGAGTGCCACAGGGGAGTGTGTCAACAGGTCCCCTGTTGTTTCTAATTTATATAAATGACATGCCAAAAATTATAGATCATCCTATGATTCTCTTCGCTGACGATAGTACCGTTATAATATCTGGAGAGAACGTAGGTTCATACGAGACTGAAATCAATAGAACATTAAGTATAATTATAGAATGGCTGACTATGAATAACTTGAAAATTAATCTTGACAAAACAAAGCTAATGACATTTAGACAAAAAACTGACCCTCCCTCTTTAATAGTAGCTTGTAATGGACATAAAATAGATGAAACTGACATTACTAAATTTTTAGGATTAAATGTAGACAATAAGCTGACTTGGAAACATCAAATTGATTCTATGTGTACAAAATTAAATAAATTCTCATACGCACTATATAATTTAAGGAAAACTGTCAGTTTGTCAGCTGTGCTTACCGCATACCATGCATTTGTAACTTCAACGTTAAGGTACGGTATTATTTTCTGGGGCAATTCAACTGACCGTGAAATTATATTTCGAGCCCAAAAAAGATGCGTAAGGTCAGCATGCGGTATTTGTCCTTTAGAGTCGTGTAAGCCATACTTTAGAAATTTAAATATATTGACACTCCCTAGCCTTTACATTTATGAAATGTCGGTCTTTGTTAAACATAACTTTCATTTATATCACAACTTCAACAGCACTCGTCTTCGTCATAGGATATTAAATCATGTAGTACCTAATACAGCATTGTATCAAAAAAATGTAGTTGGAATGGCTCCAAAAATATATAATAAATTACTACTGCAAGTTAGATCTGTACAAGACCTGAATATTTTCAAAACCCTCCTTAAAACATTATTAGTCGATAAGTGCTACTACACTGTTAACGAGTTTTTGGAAGACCTAATTTAAGTTTAGTATAAATAAGGTGACATGCATGCCCTTACAATTTGTATGCCGAAAGGCGCCACATAGTGAACCTATTCCATAATGTAACACCTGTATACCTATGTTGGACAAATAAAGATTTTATGATTTATGATTTATGATAGTTAGGTACTCGATAGACACACGTAAGAGTCGTAATTACTTATGAACAAATAAGCTGAACTAGAATTTCAGCCACCGGTGATTGAAATAAGAAAATTGCAACCCTTGCTCTTACGATCTGCTCCAAAATTATGCTAACAATTTTCATCCTTATGGCTTTGACATACATACTGAAGTGTGTACATGTTTTTACATGTGATTTTACCTCAAGTCAGCATTTGCTGGGATAAATCGGTCCGTTAAATCGTTCTACCCGTCGGATGTGAAGGAAATGAGCGCAACTATTTATGGCTAATTAAATGCTAAACTCTAGTTTAGATGGTTATTTCCGGATTATATCAGAGACATGCAATTGCACCGTACTTGTAGGGTAAATGGTATTTATTACCTACTCGTACTTATTGGAATCAAATTAAGGAACTCTGATTTATTACTCCATCGGGGCTTTTCTATTGTTAGATACAATTCTACATATAATAGTGAAGTGTGACCGCATGATTATTTTGATTAGGGAAGCCATATTTTTTCTCTTGTGTTTTGATTTGATTTTAATTTAAATAATTAATTAAACTAATAAGAAAAGGTAGAAGAGTTTTTCATGATACAAATATTGATCGTTTTTCGGTAGTACGAGTGTGGTATTACATTGCAAGACTAGACATTGAGAACCTTAGCAGATTCAATAATGGAATAATAACATCTGACATTCAAAAAAGAGGCTAATTAATCCTTTCGTGCAAGTGATTGGTAGGCAGGTATTTCAATAGATAACAAAAATATAATGATTATTTAAGGTAAATCGTGTTATTGGTTCAGGGTTGTTCAATGATATAATAGGGATGATGACTGTAGTTAAAACAAATTATTTTAGATTATACACGACATAATACACGAATAAATTATTACTAAAATGTAGATTGCAGTAATTTTTGTTTATAATTTCTATTTAATAACTTGAATAGAACTTAAAAGAGTAGGTAATTTGGCAGTATAAAAACGTGACGTCACTTTATTAGTGTATTTCATATATCGTCGGTTGGCAACCAAAACTCACTAAGTAACAAGTACCTACTTGAAATAAAGCTCGTATCCCAGTTCTGATTCAATACTGACATACGAGGTTGCTAAGAGTGATAGTTTTTATAATGAGTTTTGGCTGTCAGCCGACGATATGAAACTTTTTTTTTTTTTTTCTTTCCCCCTCTGGCTTTACTCCTTGCTTGTTTCCACAGCAAGGTGAATTTGCCAATGTCAAAGTGATTGTTATTTTCCTTTTCCGACGGACTTTCACACGTGAGGAGAACGAGTTTTTTTTTTTTTGGTGAGAGGATAGTATTGGGATACCTAAAAACACACAATTTTATTTTAACTTCACAGACGAACACATGACACTTACAAAAGTTAAGCAAAAAAGCGGGAGCGGATGACAGCTTGTTAGTCGGGCCAACATGAAGGAAGGAATACGAAGATAAAGTTAGAATAAATAAATAGTTACATAGGTGATATAGATTAGAGTTTTATGGTATGAGCTTGAATAAATTTAATGAGAATTCTAGTCAGAGGGGGGTCCATAAAGCAGAGAAGCGAGCTGAAGCAAGTAGGTCGTGGGATATAGTCAGGCAATGCATCATACAGTGAAGAATTGTACTTTAGGCATGTAAAGAAGATATGGTCTAAATTACCTTCGTCGAGGCCACATTCACACAATGAGCTATCCCGGACCTTAATCTTTGCCAGAAATACCGGTGAACAAACATGGCCTAAACGCAAACGGCAGATGGTTGATGTGACCCACTTCGGAGACTTGCGGAATTTATAAAACCAAGGTTTGTGAGGGATCTGGGGTTGTATACTACCATAGTGCCGCCCAACTCGAATCCTGGAGGAGTCCCAGTACTCCTGCCATGCATAGAACAGGTCAGTTTGCGCGCGTGTTAGTATATCTGAGCTGTATATAACATTATGGATAACTAAGCCTGATGTGATAGCCTGTTTTGCCCAAGTATCAGCCATCTCATTACCAATGATGCCACAGTGGCTTGGCACCCAACCTAGGATCACAAGAATGTCCCTAGCTTCCATTTGGCGCAGGAGTGTTTTAATTTGTAGTATTAGCGGAAATTTACCTTTCATTCTGAACTGGTTGCCCGCGATGGCTTGTAAGCAACTTTTACTATCAGAAAAGATGATGACTTTTTTAATATTGTGAGAGTCTGCATACTTAATTGCTTCCAGGATTGCCACTGCTTCTCCAGTAAAAATTGAGGACGACGGAGGACATTTGATTGTCAGGGCTATTTTGTATTTTGGAATCCAGACTGCTGCTCCCACACAAGTTGCGGGGTCTACTTTTGAGGCGTCAGTAAACATTGGTAGGTAATCTGGCCATTTATTTAATAATTTATCAAATTTATTATTTGCACCTGGATCATTTTTGAAAATGCCAAAGTCTAATAATACTTTAGGGGAGTGAATTATGGTTTCAAAAGCTATTTCAAATAAGGGGTTAGTTCCTGAACTATATGTGATTGAATTGTTGTTATTTAATTTTGATAGGGTTGTTATAATTCTTGGGGGAGTTTTATGTGTCCAATATCGGTTTTCAGTGACCTCAGATTCAAGGGACCGTAACCGTGGAAGGAGCCTGTGAATCCTGTGATTGGACATTGAAACAGCTTTAGTCAAGAACCTGTCAGCAAGATATTGTCTACGCAGGTGGAGAGGGGCCTCCACACACTCAACCTGCATGGCATTTTTGGGGGAAGACTTCATGGCTCCTAATATAATGCGCAAACATTTAGCCTGTATAAGGTCTAATTTGCGTAAGTATTCCTTGTTGCATGGTTCCATTATAAAAGACCCATAATCCATATGACTGCGGATGGTGGCATTATATAGTAACTTTTGACAGTAAGGGTGAGAACCCCACCACACACCTGATAATGCTCGAAGCATATTAATGCTCTTTTCACATTTTCCTATGATGTATTTATGATGTGAAGTGCCAGACATATTACAGTCCAGAATGACACCCAGAAATTTCACAGACTCCTTATTGGGAATGATATCTCCATCATAGTGTAAATCTGCAGTGGGCATGTTTCTTCTACGGCTGAATGTCACTGCCGAGCTCTTTGATGGAGATAAAGTCAAGCCATGCTCATCAAACCAATCCTTCAGGTATCCTAAGGCTGTGTTCAGACTTGTTGCTGCTTTCTCCATTGACTTTGAGGAGGTATATAGTACCAAATCATCTGCATACTGCAGGATATTACAGAATGATAGGACTGACTGCTCCAAATCAAAGGTGTAAATGCTATACAGCAACGGACTGAGAACCGAACCCTGAGGGAGACCTCTCCACAGTACACGAGGGGAATAGTAAGAAGTACCATCCCGGATTTTAATGGATCTACCCATGAGAAGGTTGGTGACAATTTGGACAATCTTCACAGGGATGCTCAGATTAAGCATTTTTGCTCTGAGCACCGGAAGAAGGACATTGTCGTAGGCTGCAGAGATGTCTAGGAAGCATGCCAACAAGTGTTCATTCTGTGATAGGGACAGTCTGATGTCTGTGGTTAATATATTTAGGTTATCCATTGTACTCCGCCCCTTGCGGAAACCGAATTGAGTATCAGCCAGAAGGCCCCTGTTCTCTACAAACCACTCCAATCTATTTTTAACTAGGTGTTCGAGAATCTTGCCCATTGTAGCAGAAAGCGCAATTGGTCGGTACGAACTAGCCAAACCTGGGTCTTTATGTGGTTTCAGTATTGGGATAATGACCTGGCTCCTCCAATCCTCTGGAATTTCCCCTGTATGAAAAGCATGATTTAAAATGTTGAGTAGGTATTCTTGCGAAGATGCGTTTAGCTTGGATAGGAAACAGTAGGGAATGCCATCTTCACCAGGTGTGGTATTTCGGAGTCCATCAAGTACCAACCTGAGTTCTGAGCAAGAAAACGGTCCTTCTATAGGGCCTGGGGTTACAGACAGTAGTGGCGGTATTATGCAAGAGGCCTCAGGGACAGTTGGTGGAGCCAGCCTGTCGGCGAAGTCTGATAACCAGGGCGCATCTGAAGTTAGTATAGAGTCTGGCTTGGATGAGCCCCTAAATCTTTTAATCTTCTTCCATACTAGAGAGGGAGGGGTTCTAGGAGACAAGCTCTCACAGAACTCCTTCCAACCCCTTTTTTTAACCTTAGCCAGGAAACGTTTGGTATGAGCTGAAACTTTTTTAAAAGACAAGTAGTCATCCATGTTACCAGTTATGTTAAATTTATTTTCTGCCGAATTCCTTTTTTTAACTGCTGCAGTGCAGTCTGCATTCCACCAGGGAGGAGAGGGAATCTTGTTTCGGGCAGGCTTTTTTATAGGTATAAATTTATCAGCAGACTCCAAGATCAGGTTTTTAAAGTTTGGATAAGCCATACCGTCATCGTCAGTAAATATGTCTGGGCACCGATTTTTTAATTCAGACTCGATGTATGACGCATATTTAGGCCAATCGGCTAACTGGGTTTTATGTTTCAGGAGGGGTTCAGGTGCAGGAGAGGGGACTACAGATGATGGTTTGGTGATAACAAAGGGGAAGTGGTCACTACCAAATGACTGGCGGAGAACTTGCCAAGACAGCAAGGAGGACAAATTAGGTGAACAGATAGATAAGTCTAGGACTGATTGTGGATTTTGACCAGGGTAAACTCTGTGAGTAGGGGTTCCATCATTGATCACTACAACATTCATGTCGTCAAATAAGTCGAGTAGGGATGATGAGAATGCATCTGAATGATATGAACCCCAGGAAATATTGTGGCAATTGAAGTCACCCAATATAAGGAGAGGAGGTGGGACAGCAGAGAGGATAGTTGTTAGTTCGTTTATAAGACCCTGGTCAGGATGAGGAATGTAGATGGAGATGAAATTAATGCCCATAACCTTAGCAGCTACGGCATTAATTGCATCCGAGTGTGACGGGAGAGGAATTTGGGAGAAGGGAAATGAATGTTTTATCAGCAAAGCGCATCCTGCTCGTCCGTCATTACGATCATCCCGGAGGCATGAGAAGCCCGGAATCCTAAAGAGGGCGCCGGGCCTCAACCATGTCTCCGAGATAGCCGCAACAGACACAGAATGTTTGTTGATTAAATGTATTATTTCGTTTTTTTTAGGTATAATACTTCGGCTATTCCATTGGAGAAAAGAAGCCAAAGAAGCCATTGGCGCAAAGACTTTCGACTAAGTGTATAAGGGTAGACGCAACGTTGTTCGGTAAGGAGTCAGACATTTTGGCAATGATATTTACTACTACTTTCATAAGTAGTTCTAGGAGGTTCTCATTAGGGGTAATTTTGTTTAGTAATTCGAATAGTGCGTGGCCGTTGGGCGTCTGGGAGCGTGGGGTTTGGGTGATGTTGTTATGGGCTTGTCTGTCGTATCCCGGGGAGAGTGGGGCTCTAGCCCGGGGAGCTTGGAAAGTGGTTTTTCGGTATGATGTATTGGGGGAGGATGGGTTGGAGGGGGGGTGATATGGAGACTGAGAGGCTCTAGAGAAATCTGGAGTGGGCTCAAACATTTTCTGGGCTACTACATCAGCATATGGTCTGCGGGCTGTTGTGAAGCGGGATGCAGCTTCTGCGTAGGAGACATTCTGCTCCGACATTGCCATTTTAATTGATTTCTGTCGCGCATATTCATTGCATTTTTTGTCGGTAGCAAAATGTCTGCCTGAGCAGAATATGCATGTTACATGCTCTGGGGCAACATTGCAGTCATCGCCGGGGTGTTTGGCTGCACATTTATAACATCTTGCATCTGACCTGCACTGGGATTGGATATGGCCAAACCTAAGACACTTTCTGCACTGTATTATTGGGAGTTGGTAGACTTCTACTGATAATGAAGTGTAGTACGCGAATATTTTTGTTGGTAGCACCTGTCCTTCAAAGGTGACCGCCACGGATTGGGTTGGAACCCAAGCCGGAGAGCCATCCTCTTTACGTACTTTACGTTGAAGACGTCGAGCCTTTAGGATCTTCCCTCTACCCTCTTTAAGTTCTGTCCCGTTCACTAAGTCTTCCATAGACCAATCAGTTGGCACTCCTCGGACCAGCCCTATTCGCGAGACATGATACGAGGGAATGTCAGCTGAGAATTTGTTTTTATCCAGCATCGGGTGTTTCAGAAAATTGTTAGCATCTATCGCAGTATTGAATGTAACTGATACCCTATTCCGACCTACCGATTTAACACCATCCTTCATCACATTCTTTATGTTTGCCTGACAAAGTAGCAGGCCTACGTTGATTGGTTTTAGTGAGGCGTTGGAAGGGGTAGAGTTATCAGGTCTGGATACGTGAACAATGAACGGGCCATCATCCTCACTGTTGTATACACGGGACTTAGCTTCCGTTATCGGGTGTTTATACAGGTGTGGGTTAGTTTCAATTTCCATTGTGTTATCAGTATTAGTGGAAAGGTCAACTTTTACATTGCCGGGTTGTGGGTTATACTCGACAGAGGTAATACCAATACATTTTTCGCCATTTGTGCTGGGATCGGCTGTATTCGCATTGCCTGACTGGTTGTCACTTGTGTCCAGAATAATTTTTTTGGGGAAAGGTCCTAACTTGGACGGTGTCAGAATCAGATTTCTTTTGCGAGGAACATTATTAGTATTTTGACTATTCTGATCTATGCTTCTAACACCGTCCTCGTCAGGAGGTTTCTCCTTCTCATTCCCGTCCATTCCTGCTCTAAAAAACTATTGTTAAATTATATTAAAATTTCACCAAATAAGGATTTGTATTATTTCGGGAAGTAACCTCAAACTACAACTCACTCAACGCGCTACTCCTCCGAAAAAAAACGATATGAAACTTATTCATAGTGACATTACTGACGACTGTTTTGACAGTTCGAAAAAAGATGCTGATTTGATTTGCCATTCATCGTGCCTATTGTATTTAATTACCTACCATCATCATTTCAGCCATAAAACATCCACTGCTGAACATACGACTTCCCTTTGGATGCATATCGAAAAACAATACAGGGAAGTTAATATCGATACGTGATTCGTCTTAATCGGAAGAAAAACAATATAGTTACTTGTATTCAAGTACACGTTATTCTACATTCACCATTGTATTGCACACTCATAACAATGTTGGAATTTATAACCTAACTAATTAATAATGCTGAATAATTTGTCACGGCAACTTAAGTACCTAAACATGCTTTCAAATATTGACTACCTAATTTGCCCCTCGTGATAAGGTCCCACAATATACAGTGTGTGTCTTTCAAAACGACATTACTTTTAAGGGGTGAAAGTATAAGTCTTAATGAACTGAAATTAGCATATTTAGTTAAAGTATTAAAAAATATTTTTTTCATACAAATTAATTCGGCACGCAATGTATCAGTAATAACAATAACTAATAAATTAAACCTAACAATTGACATATGATTTCATTGAAATCTCGCTCTTAGTGACATCCTGACAATTACAATCAATTACCTACCTGTTTACATCCTACATGTCGGTGACACTTTTCGATGACAAGTCCGTCAAAAATCATGACCCTTGTTCATAAGAAAAGGACTTAACGGCCCAGGGTGCCTAGCCAAGTTGAAAATGGCTATCGGTCAGTAGCGTATTTTAGTTTTCCGTCTTTGTCATTCTTTCTTATAAGTGCGACAGAGACGATGAAGCGCTAGGTAATTTTGTGTTAACTAAGAAGGCGGAATCAGATAATCGTTTTGTTTATGTACCGATTGAAAACTTCACATTGATTGAGTTGAAGTGTCAAGATAACATCAAGTTTGTTGATCAACAGACTTTCCTAATAAATTTAATAAAAATGTTTGAACTAGGTAATGTGATTTCTAAGAAGTGATAATGTATTGTGCAGTGATTTTTGATATCAGTTCAGTGAATAATACGATTCAAAATGTGCTGGCTAAGACAGTAAGGCACAGAAAGAATAATTGTTGATGTAAATTTGTTGTGCTAGTGTAGTCCAAATCTCGTATGTTTTAAATTGTAGTATTTTCTAGTAATGGATAATTCAGTAAATAAGTTAACGTCGGCAACAGTTCGCAGTTACTTTAATGATTTGATCGAATTAAAATGAAAACGAAACTAGCTTTTCCTCTCAGAAACGTCAAATAAATGTTTGCATTACATTGCTGCTCGGGATTTTTATAAAAATTAATTATTCTTAAATAATAAAGGCAATCGTTGTATTCTTTTACTAAAATGGTTAACAACACTTTAATCTATCGTTACTTAAAAGCAATGTCGCTATTGTCGCTATCAAAGACACACACTGTATAGGTACACTGTCAAGTGCCAAATACGTACAGTCAACAAAAAACTAGTCTAGCACTATTCGACTCAATTCTTTGTACACTAAGGTCCAAGTAGTATTACAAAGTACCTACTTGCCTTACTGTACAAGTGTACAGGCCTAAAGACAATTTATCGTTGGGACGAATGTTCATAGACATATTTGTTTTAGAAGTGCTTAAGTATAATTGATTTACGGGGACCTCTTTTAAGTATAATTATATCTAATTTATGATATGTTTATACTGTAGCGTTTTGTTGCTTACGCGGGAGCACGGTACCCCTACTAACGGTAAAGGGGGTGACGCCGCAGAGGTTTTTTTTAGTGGGTCTGCTCTGTGAGTCAGTCCCACTTACTTACCCATATTTTTTCATGAATCTGTAGTGGCAAAACCCAAAACCTTAACGGATTTTCAAAAAGTTATCTCTTAAATTTGGAATTTAATGTTTTGTAAGCAGCTGGTTTGTATGTATTTATGTAATCTAGTCGTTAAAATATATAAAAGGTAGATACCTAAACTGTGGCTCTAGTGAAAAGAGTATAAACTCGCCAGACATTTTGGAAAAACTGTATATTCATAGGAATATATGTAAAAAATTGTATTAAAATAAAATGGCCCTAATCGAGTCAAGCATTTTTTAATAATGCTATAGCAAATAAATATTATCCGATTGCACTTGGTCCGTCAAGCACTTATTGGCTGGTGTTTATATGGCATATTTTATGCGTCTGGAGATTAATTCACGGATTTTATTACGGTTGCAATATCCGGCAGCTCAGGCAAATATGGTTGATCAAATAGCCTTTATTGGTTTGTACATTAAACATCCGCAGGGGTACATATTTATAACTATTTTATTAGATTATAAATGAGTGGCTCTATTATATTCAGACACACAGCGTTTCCGTCAAAATAAATATAATTTTATCGTATTTTTCTTATATCAAGCAACTAGTATCCAAAAAATTACTCTAGTATTCAAATTCATCAGGTATTTCTTAACACAGTAATTCAGTAATAAGGTCAGCCTCCGTAGCCGGTAGTGACGCTGCATACGAAGCTGGAGGTTCTTCTGGGTTCGAATCCCGGTTAGGTGTGTATTTATATATATATCACAAATATTGCTGGCTGTCTATGTATATACGTATCTATTTATTTATTTATTTATTTAAACTTTATTGCACTAAACAGGAGTACAAAAGGCGGACTTAATGCCATAAGGCATTCTCTACCAGTCAACCATTGGGACAAACAGAAAGATAAAGTTGGTGCAGGGTCGTAAAGTAAGAAAACAAAAAAAAAACAAAAATCACTAAACAGCAATAAACATACACAAATATTATATGCAATTTAATAAACTTACACAAATATACATATATATAATACATATATTACCTACTGTGAAACATCAGGAGTACGATGCCTGAACCTTGTCCAAGAGATGCTTGCGCAACATGCAACATATGTATCTATCTATTACATATATATATTGTCGGGTACTCGCCTGGTACGCACTTCACAAGCATTAATTGAGTTGAGCTTACCGTGGGACTAGATGGCTTTGTGTGAAGGTGCATTCAGACCAAACGAGCATTCGCTCATTCTATCCCCCACTCTACGAAATTTGTTCGTTACACGAAACGTGATTCGTCGAAATTAGTTGATTTCGTAGAGTGGGGAATAGAATGAGCGAATGCTCGTTTGGTCTAAATGCACCTTAAGATATCCAAGACATTTATTTACACTGCGGAAAGAGCTAATATAATCGACATATTTTAGGCAATTAGAAACCCCATCGGCATAATACGAGCCCCGATGCATATGTTCTCGTCCAGTTAGACAGTTTTTCGAGTATATCCCGTTCATCCGGGGGAAAAGGTTTAGAGACAAAACCTTCACTATTCAATAGTAGTACTAAAGTAGTTACTTGGAGTATAAAATATTTGGACTTAATAAATCAGAATAAAAAAAAAACTATTTTACGAGAGGTATTTTTTAAATGTTTTCCACAATTTTTAATTTTGTAAATAATCAATGAATGTAAAGAACGCCATTAATATTAAAAACGACATGGTACACCTGATGCACTGCGAATTTTGCGTCAAGCTTATAAGCGCGGAATTACGGTGGTGAACGAAAATATAATTCAGACACTGGTTTGTTAAAATCGATTTATTAAACAACAAAAGCGTACTTCAGATTGTTGTGTCTCTTGAAATGTAGTACATCAACCATGACTAACGTTCATACAATTTATCATTAGCATAATGTGATCATTTTTAAAATATTCAAAAATTTGTAAAAATTGTTTCGAACTAGACGAACTCCACTGCATCGGGGCTCGTATAGGTATATTGGTTTCGGTGGTCGCCATTGCTCTTGTCAGGTTTAATATTATGTGTTCAATATTGCCGATTAATTCATTATTATGAGCGCATTTAATCCGAACTGGATTCCTTTCGAAGGTAATTAAGCGAAACAACGAAATTTAATCGAAAAACTAATTGATAGGAGAGCGTAATTGCATTGTCCACACTTTCATATTTGTTTTGATTCCCGGCGTTCATTAGTTCATTATAACGCATTTTGATTCCAAAATAGTCATTTTTAGTACAGATGGTTCCTTTTTTAGGTGCTAGTGTGAGAAGTGGCACATTTTACGTCAGGTCCAGAACTTCGAAGGGCCATCTGTACTAAAAACGTCGTACGAGGTCATGTGCAAAAAGGAAATTCGTAACTCCCCTCGGTCGTGTTTTAAAACATCGCCAGTCGTTTCGAATTTCATGTTTTTCGCACTTGTGTCGTAACGTACTATTACGAAATAAGTAAATGTGGTATAAGTCTTCATAATATTTTGAAATGGCAGGTAATTAGTTCCGTAATTTTTTCATATTCCTATCCTACCTATATATATATGTGTTTCAGTTTTCCGAATGAAGAAGCTCGCTCAAGTTAGTGCGCAAATAATGAAGTCAAAGGATTACTTATTTTAGTAGGTCTAGGACTGTCGTGACATACTATACAATTGTTGTTAATGTTAGTTAGTATAAATGCGCACACTCTATCTTGTTCTTGCATGTTCATTGTATTTTTGTGGACATCTTTTATTGGCTTTGTTTACTGTACACTCAGTTTTTGTAAATTTCTTACGTACTGCTGTTGATGCCCCAAATAAATAAAATAAAATAAAAATAAAATAAATATCAAAATTATAAAATAAAATCAATAAGTTCTAAGTGTTCTAACCCAACACCATGCACTGACCCGAGAAGAAGTTGTATGTGATGTTTTTTTTTTGCAGCAAGAGATTTGTGAAGCTGTTGGTTCTCCGTGAATAAAATAAATCAAAAATAAAGAAACTCCGCGGGACTTATTTTTAGGCAAGAAGTGGCACTGGTTTCACAAAGGTAACGAAGCGAAGAACGAGCTGCACTAATGCGATTCAGTTTAGGGCCTAATCTGAATCGCGATGTGACAGTTACATAGAATAACTGCAAAATCTGACAAGCGGAACCTAAACTGAATCGCATTTAAGAGGTCATGGGGGGCTACCCCCAGGTAGCCATTGAAGAGTTCTTTTTTCGCGGGCAAGTGGAAGCAGTCTACTTATCACGCGCGCAATAATGTATTGGACCAAGCGTTATTATATTAACCCTTCGTATGCCTTGTCCCGCCGTATCCGTCCCAAGCAATTGGAATATAAATTATAAACTTCAAGGTCATAAATTCAATACCATTTTTTGACAGCGGCATACGAAAGGTTAACGATAACGACTGTATGTATCAAGTAAACGCTAATGCAAACCTCACTAATTTATGGTACGGCTACAGGTTCTGCAAGTTGCCAATCGCTAATGCCTAATCGTCAATCGTAAACGAAAGGCAGCTAACTGTCTTTGTCGCACTAATATGAAGGAGTGACAGAGAGGGAACACTACGATAGGCTACTAAGCGTTACCGATTGGCAACTTGGCTAAGCATCCTGTTCTGTACTTAATCATGAATACGTTTGATATGGAGACCTTGCGGTGTGCAATGTGGTGTGTCAATCAAGTGACAACAACGCAAAAACCATCTTGTGATGAATGTTCTTATCGACGTGATAGCAAACGTCACTTTTTGCCATCGCGTGATTGAAAGCGACATTATCATACTTACAGTCATGTTGAGCGTGTCAATATCAGCGATGTCAAGGTGCATTTAGACCAAATGCTCATTCAATTTCGACGAATCACGTTTTGTGTAATGAACGAATTTCGTAGAGTGGGGGATAGAATGAGCATCCGCTCGTTTTTGTCTAAATCCACCTTTATGAGTGCTAATGTATAATTTATCGATATATTTATTCAATGGGCATCCCAGATCGAATTCCAAATCGCGTTCGTCTTCCAAACCAATGATTTTCCCCGAACTTGTATACGGAATGTTATTTGACGTCTCTATACTAAACTTGCTTTTAACGATAGAATCCCATATTTTAAAGACAAACGGGTCTTAATCGCGTAAACTTACGTTTAATTATATCCTGACGTTTCGGGCATGACGTTAAAATATGAGTGATAATCGTGAAAGTTTAAATCAATAGATAGAATCCCAATTCTGTATAATCCCTGTTGATCGAACAGCGAAATCCGGCGCCATACCAAAGTATCTGCCGTCGGTGAACGAATCGCATACCTGAAGTGGAGATGGCCAGGACACTTGGCGAGAAAAAACGATGGTGGACGAAGTAGATTACTGAATGATGGTCAGGTGTGGCATGAATGGTGGCCAGGGTGGTCAAGAAGATCCGCAGGGAAACCACTGACAAGATGGTCCGACGACATCTGCCAAACGGCTACAAAGCAGTGGATACGACTAGCACAGGACTGAGGAGAGTGGTGTAGGTAATAAAGAAGGCCTATACAGTACAGGGTGAACGATATGATATGAAGTGTTACCAATTTCACAGGACTGCGATGTTTTAGTTGCAACAATTTATTACTATTAGTAAGAAAAAACAAGAGGAAAAACATTACATTACATTTTGTGATTAAATTTAATTTTACTCAATATACTACACCTTTTTACCTTGACTATGGTCTTCAAATAGAAAAAAAATCTTTGCTCCCACCGCGTTTGTGATCACTGGGTAGTGTTATGTTATGTGCCAGTGAAATACGATCTCTTTCTTCATTGCATGTATAACTAGCATGTTTAATTGCTCTCACCTTTCTCTTCAAAATAGATCAGATAAAAACTCCGAAACTCACTGCACTGGAGAAATGACACGTGAAATTCGGTTTTCAGCCATTTTCGGTTTTTACGAGTTTTTTAAGCCGAAACTCAGTTTCGTTCTTATGTTTGCGGTCTACAACCCAAATGTTTGCGTGCCTAAGACTTCAATGCGGTGTCCAAAACATATTTCCGATAATACGCCGCTATTACTTTGACACCAGACTTAAAAAACTCTACCTACTTGGTAACACTTCATATCGTTCACCCTGTAGGTACCCATCAGTGGGCGGACACAACTGAATTGAAATGCTGAAATTCTGTATAGCTGAAAAACTTAAGGAAGTCACCTGTTGTATGTGTGAGTGACGTGTATGAATAGGCGTTTGTTTTGTTTGTGTTACTAATTTTAAATATGTGTTCTCTATTCGAACACGTCACTCACACATACAACAGGTGACTTTCTTAAGTTTTTCACCTATAACTTGGCAACCATCCGGTTATTCAATATTTTTATTGACATATACGAAGTTACCAGCACATGGTTAACTTTAAAACTAATTTGTAGTCCCTTTGTCTTAGTAACGCGTTACGGAGGTGAAACCTTCATTCCATCGCACGTCTGAATAATTTGAATACTAGTACTTAGCGGGACTTACTCAGAGTTGGGAACTTGCTCCATTATTCAAATATATTGCAGCAAAGACGATTAACTAATAAAAACATGTCATATTGCTTTGTATGCGGAATATTTAAATGAGTTAAGAACTTAGGCTACTGTATATGATATTTCGATTAAAAGGGGAAGTTGTAAATATATGTACCTAGGTATATTTATAATTTCCCTTATAGGTAATTGAAATATCCTACAGAGTATGCCGTATATAAATATTCGAAATTTACGAACTTCGGTGTTCGCGGTAATAGCAGGCCTTAATGGCATCTCGGCTAGGCATGCTGGCAACACTAGACCATTCTCTGGAAGCATATGCCCTCGGAATTATTTTATTTAAATTTCCCTGAGTTGTAAGTGAGATTTGCTAGCTTAGCGCGCGGCTCATGCACTACTCCTCATTAGGCACTAATTTAATTACCCGGTGTGAAACTCTGGCGGAAACGCTAGGCTCATAGATTAATTTGCACATTATGCTTGACTAATTCTCGTTAGGTAATTTAACGTAACTTAGGTACTTGACATGTATTAGGAGGTAGACAATACAAGAATGTTTCACCAGTCACTTAAGACCTCAAACGCTCTGAGACACACTGATCAACTTTTATTTTGCGACCAGCCTCGAAAAACCGCAATAAATCTAAGCAGTCAATATTTTTCTCGAACTGGTAATAAAAAGTTGAACCTACTCGTATGTACGTGATATTACACCAGGAAGTACCATGTTGCTGGTTTGATGATTGACTGAACTTGATATGTAAAATTTCATACTACTTTACAGACCTAATAGACCAGGTTACAGGAACAAGAGCAACCTTCTTTTAACAAGTTACATCGATAAGTGACACGACACATTACAATATACATATAGATCCACACTGGATTTATAGAATATTTCACAAGCCCACATTTTTTGTAGGGGTCAAAATTCTTTTCGTTGACTTGTTTCTTACCATTATGTCACGCTATTAGTTGCTGTTTCGATTCAGTATTTAAAAAAATCCGGTTCACTTGCATTTCATTTTATAGGAAATAATACCGCGTATATTAAATAGAATTAATATATTAGGATTAACAAAAAGCACAACACATTCGGCAAAGCCGTAAAGGGAAAGACAGATGGCATAAAGATTTGACGCGTGACATAAGAGTCATATCAACCGGCCAGCTATGGTGCAAGGAGTATGTTTATACTCTTCCAACATCCTCCCTTAAACATAATCCCATCATCTTGGAACAGAAGGCCAGCTTCGGGAGTGCCGTAGCCTTAGTAAGTGCGTCAGCCACCATCAAATCTGTCTGAATGTAGCGGACGTCGATGACACCTTCATGGACTTTGTCACGCACAAAATGATGCCTCACATCGATGTGCTTGGTTCTCGAATGATAGCCATCAGTACCAGAAAGTTTGATACTGCTCTGATTGTCGCTGTAGATGATCAGGGCTTCATTCTTCATCTGCGGCCATAAACCCTCTTGGAACTGCTTCAGCCACAAAGCTTCCTGTACGCATGTCGACAATGACATATATTCGCTTTCTGTCGTTGAAAGCGCCACGGTAGGTTGCCGCTTGGAACACCAGCTGATCGCTCCTCCCTGAAACAAAAAAGTGTAACCGGTGCAGGACCGTCTATCATCAGCCGAGCTCGCCCAGTCGGCGTCACAGTAACCATATATCGTGGTTTTAGCAGGACTCTTCTTGTAACAGAGCCTGTAATCTTTTGTACCTTTCAGGTATCGCATCACTCGCTTTAGAGCGACCCAGTGTTGCATTTCTGGTTTGTTATTATATTTACTCAGCATATTAATAACAAAGCTAATATCTGGTCTCGTAACTTGCGAAATATATAGCAAACATCCTATTATTTCTTGATACGGGACATCACTTAACACTTTCTTTGTTTCATCACAACTCTCTGTGAACTTTGTGCCCATATCCATTGGAGTCCTAACAGGTTTGCAGTCCGACATTCCGTATTTATGTAAAACTTCCTGTATGTACTTTTCTTGGTCAAGATATATTACGCCATTCTTCCTATCTCTTTCTACATGTATCCCGAGACAGTAGCATACATCGCCAAGATCTTTCATCTTAAAATGCTTGTTAAGCTGTTCTTTGATGAAGCTTTTCGAAGTCTGGTTATTCGTGAAGATCAACAAGTCGTCAACGTAAATTGCTACAAATAGCATGTTGTCTTCGTCTTCAACCTTGTGATAAATACAGGGATCAAGTTTTGACTGCTGCAGACCCATAGATTTCAATGAGGAATCAAGCTTCTTATTCCACTGTCTGCTTGCCTGTTTTAATCCATACAGTGATTTCTTCAATAGGCATACTTGGTCACCTTTCTCATACATCGCAGGTTGAACCATGTATATCTCCTTATCTATGTCACCCTGAAGGAAAGCTGACACAGCGTCCATCTGACATATGTCCAAATCATGTTTTGCCGCCAAGGCAAATAAGTACCGCAAAGATGCAAGTCTGACAACTGGTGAATAAACTTCGTTGTAATCGATACCTTTTTTCTGCGAACATCCTTTTATTACCAGTCGTGCCTTGTACTTTACAACGTCACCTTTTTCATTCGTCTTTGTCTTAAAAACCCACTTGCAAGGTAGAGCTCGCCTGTTCGGAGGTAGAGTCGTAACTTCCCAGGTTTTGTTGGACATTAAGGACTCGTACTCTTCGTCCATAGCTCTCTTCCAGTTCTGCGAGTTATCACTGGACAAAGCCTCGTCTACAGTTTTCGGATCCGTGATCTCGGTGACAGACATGACACATACAGTTATTACCTTTGCAATCCGATCTTAACGTGATAGTGCGTTCAACTTTCTCATCGCTATCATAATCGTCGCTTGAGCCAGGTACGTACGTCTCATCACTCGCTCTGTTGACGCAGCTGTCAAATGAAATGTCAGGTGATAAAGTACTATCTTGCGTCTCATCTAGTGGTATATCATCGCTATCCTGTACCTCATTCGGTGGTGTCGCAGTGTCCTTCCTATCGCCGGTACTTTCATCTGTATCTGTACTAACGGCGCTTGTAATTATAGGCATGGTGGTAGTCCTTGACACTGGTTCAGGGTCCGGTGTGATTTTATTAGCACTCGTGCCTTTCTCGATAAATATCACATCCCTGCTGACCACTACTTGTTTCGTCTTTGAGTCGTACAGTCTGTAGGCTTTGGTATTTTCACAGTAGCCGATAAATACTAGCTCGCGTGATTTTGGATCCCATTTCTGGCGCTTTGGCTTTGGAACATGGACCATGGCTTTCGAGCCGAAGATCTTTAAATGTGAAATGTTTGGTTTCTTACCCGTCCACATTTCTAACGGTGTTACCTCAGCTAAAACCCGTGATGGTGATCTATTAATGATGTAGGCCGCTGCGGATACTGCCTCCGCCCAGAATACTTTCTGCATGTTTGCTTCGAATAGCATGCATCTTGCGCGTTCGGCCAGGCTGCGATTCATGCGTTCCGCAAGTCCGTTTTGTTGACTTGTGTACGGTGCGCTGGTCTGGTGCTTGATGCCGCATGCCGCTAGAAAGTCAGAAAAAGCTTTATTGCAATATTCGGTTCCGCAGTCACTACGAAAGATTTTTATTTTCTTATCCAATTCATTTTCAACCTCATTTTTGAATTTTTCAAACACTGACTTTATATCCAACTTGTTCTTTAAAAAGTACACGTAAACTTTCCGCGAGTAATCGTCTATGAAGGTTATGAAGTACTTCGCTCCACCCATAGATGGCGTCTCCATCGGACCGCATAGATCGGAATGTATTATTTCCAATAATTGACTCGCTCGTGAACCGGAGTTAGGAAACGGAAGTCTAGATTGTTTGCCCTTGCAACACGAGATGCACGGAGAAGGTTCATCTTTAGTAGCTGTAATTTGTATACCCTCAGCGCAAGATTCCAACCTCTTTACATCTGCCAAGTTCAAATGTGACATTCGCTTATGCCAAGTCATAATATCAGCCCTACTCTCATTTGAGATAACTGCGTAAGCATTGCCGGTCTTAACAGTGTTCAGCTTGTAAATGTCGTCAACTAATCTCCCGGTCGCAACAACGCTGTTGTTTGAGTTATACACCTCACAGCCAGTAGCAGTAAATAAAACTTTACAACCATTTTTAGCAAGTTGACTAACCGACAACAAGTTCGCGCTTAGCTCAGGAATATAAAGTACGTTTCTCACCTGGATCTGATGCTCATCTTTTTCTACAACAGTATGGATGTTAACTTTACCCATATTTTGTACGGACATATTTTCCTTGTTGGCCACCATTATTCGCTGAATCGGAGGGGACTCAACCTCGTACATCCAGTCTGAGCGTCTTGACAAGTGCCTGCTGCACCCCGAATCCAGGTACCAGTCATCTGTTTCCATTGAGCTGAAAGCTGAAAAAACTGCTGAAAATCCACTGTGATTAGTTTGGTTATTACTAGACTTTTTAACCGGGCACTGATTCTTGAAATGGCCATATTTGTTGCATGTAAAACATCGTGGACCTTTTCCCTTTGCTTTAACATTGTGACTTGCTGTATTTTTGCTTTTAGTGTAGAATGCCGAAGACTCTGAAACCTTCACTTCCTGTAAAAGTTTTGTCTTGATGAAGTCCGATGAGATCTTAATGCCGGAACTTTCCAGACCCATGATCATTGGTTTATAGTTGTCCGGTAAACCCGCCAGCATGAGCGTTCCAAGCCATTCATCTCCGACTTCGAAGCCAATATTCCGCAACTTATATGCAGTCGTCATAATCTTATTAACGTATTCTTCAATACTGGAACAATTATCTAGTGTTGTGTTGATTAGATCTCTGAGTAAACCCACTCTGCGTGATAGCCCGGAGTCCTCGAAAGCGTTTTGAAGGTTCGTCCATACTTCTTTCGATGTTTGAGCATTTTCGATATGAACGTAATTTATAGGTTCGACCAACAAAATAATTTTCGACTTAGCTCTAACGTCTTTCTTGGTGTCCACATTAGTTCCCGGATCAACACATTGCCATAGATCTTCGTGTTCGAGATAAGATTTGACTGCAAACTTCCACGTCGAATAATTTTCCCGACCGGCTAATTTTTCAATTTCAAATTTTGACGTAGCCATTTTCGAGAACGGATTATTTTACGATTTGCGCGAATTGACTTATCTAACACTGCAATCCTATTTTACGGTATATGGGACGGCCCATAACCTATAGGAAATAATACCGCGTATATTAAATAGAATTAATATATTAGGATTAACAAAAAGCACAACACATTCGGCAAAGCCGTAAAGGGAAAGACAGATGGCATAAAGATTTGACGCGTGACATAAGAGTCATATCAACCGGCCAGCTATGGTGCAAGGAGTATGTTTATACTCTTCCAACACATTTTCTATATTTTAATCCATATACATCAAAAATTAGAAACAAAATATCATCTCATACAAAAATCACAACGGTGTCACGTTTTTTAGGGACACAAAAAAGGCAACGAAAATAATTTTGACCCATAGATTGAGCTTTCTGCGAGCCTTCAAATTACCTAATCTTCATAATGGGGTTACCACGAAAGTATATATTTTAATTCGTTTTTATACTGTGTCTTCAAAAGGTCAAATATTTTTTTGTAGTTTTCCTACTCATTAACAAGCAAGCAGTTTAAAAAATAAATTGGGCAAATTAAAAGAAGTTGTACTAATCAGTATAGTTATTTTAATGCAACTTCTCATCTCTAATGGTCCTGAAAAACTCAGATTTAAATGAAAACATTATTTTTCATTTCCAAATTGGCAACACCGAGTCCTAATTGTCGCCACACTGCAATGCCAGAGCTCTATTCAGGTAGTTTTATAATTTGCGGCGGCTAGTTTTAGGGGACCGTCCACAATTCTCATTAAAATCAGCAACATGGGAATGCTGTTAACTGTTTAGCCGGGGACTGAAGTGCCTCGTTTGCTCTAGTCTAGTTTCCTGAATTGCTTTCACACTGTAAACGGAATTAACGTTGAAAGTCGGTTACGATGTGCTAAAGTTTCGGATGTTAAAGGTGGACTTTGACAAACACCCATTTCAGAAGTACCTATACAAAAAACGGGGCCGAATCCTTACGAGTTGATTGCAAATATATTGGCCATTGTTGCAGCTTTCAAGCTCCCAGCGGGACAGTAGTTGATACATTCAGAAAATTGTGACGAATGTATTACTAAATGTACTACTCTTGCCTGTAATTTCTGTATTTTTTTTGTATTGTGTATGTATAAAACTGTGTAAGCCTATGAGTCCTTGGTTACTCGAAATAAAAAAAATATTTAATTTTTTAATTTAATTAAAAAAAACTTTGTACACATGGTAAGGCTTTAATCAAAACCAAAATCACGACCGCGACAATTGTGTTACGAAAGTTAGACATACAAACTACGAACAAATAAAACATGGAAGCCGCACGCCATACTAAGTTGCCTTTCAAAAACGGCCCTGAATTTTAGTTGACAAGTGTCACCCCCTTTTCAATGCACCACAGCAAAGAATTTCAAAATCAACCTATAAAAACTGAAACCGCCATCTAATAGTTATTTATTATACAAGGGGGCAAAGTTGTTGTTTAACTGTCGTGCCAATATTGAGACCTGAGCTAGCGAAAGATTCCAAAATTGAGCCACGAGCGTAGCGAGTGGTTCAAAAACTGGAATCGTGAGCATTGCGAAGGTCTCAAGGCACGAGAGTTGAACAAACTTTGCCGCCAAGTGTACCTAATACAACTTTTTTCCCCTCACTATCGCGAGGAAATATGATTACAAATCTCATCCAAATGTAAATTAACTTAAAGAAACCATTTAAAACTCAATGTCGAAACGTATCGTAGAATAGAGTTACTTCTGGAAATTAAATATAGCCAATGGCTTACAAAGTCACCCATGAGAACGACCAATTTAACATGTGAGCTCCGATTGCGCATGTTTACTACGGTCATACAGATCCACTTATACTAGGCAGTAGGGGGCTATAGGAATTAGAGCAATGTCAAATTACTTTATTCACAAGAGTGTAAAAAGCGTTTTTACCCGCTCGTATTAAACGATAAACGAGCGCTTTACGAGCTAGTGAGGGGAAAAAATAGTTGTGATTGGTCTATAAAAGTTTTGTTTGGCTATATTCTATAAACATTTGTCAAAGATGTTGCGCCGAAATATGCGCGGTGTTAAGAAAAGCGCTATGTCCAGCCCCTCTTGACACAATTGAACAATCGTTTTTGGGGGCATTTTTGAGCTGGCGTTAGACGTCCATGTTATATATGGTCGCAGCATACAAACTATGTGGTGTAATCTGTCCACAACAACCTTCGGCAGTAGTAAAAGGGGGCAAATTTAAAATATAATATAGGTTCGTAATATTGATCGCTCGTAGAAAATTTTAATTTGTCGCCCTTTTTAGTGTCAAAAGTTGTTACATAAATTTTAAATTCGTAACACAAAAATTATGAATGACGTTAAATTTTGTTTCAATTAAAGACCAGAGTTAGTGCTGGTGCGGTGGCATCCTTAAGGTGTGGTTAAACTAAAAGAGCATTCTCTGTTCTAAGTGTTCTAACCTCCCACTCTACGAAATTCGATCGGTACACATAACGTGATTGGTTGATTTCTTAGAACGGGCGCTAGAACAGCGAATGCTCTTTCGGTCTGCACGCACCTTTAGCAGAAGACCTCAAGCGTCGCAAATATGCTGCCCTCGGTAGCAGCTACATCTTTGCGGCGTTTGGAGTTGAAACACTAGGGCCGTGGGGGCCAAGTGCGCGTCGCCTCTATAAGGACTTTTCCAAGCGCCTTATAGAGGCGTCGGGTGACCAGAGGGCTGGCCAGTATTTCGCGCAAAGACTCAGCATAGCAGTCCAGCGCGCGGCAATGCGGCCAGCCTTCTGGGCACTCTACCTCCCCTGCAGGACCTGGGGTAATTTTTTTATTTATAATTTATTTTTATTGTGTTAATACTTTTTTCATGTGTTTTTTGAAATAAACGAAATTAAAGACCTTTAATTATGTACACCGATGTCCGATGGGCGCCTGTTAGTGCCTGTACAATGTTATTAATTCACTACAAGACATTTTTCCAAACAACCGTTCCTGATAACCAACGCTTTTACTGAAATTCTTAGTCAAGTCATATTCAGTTTATCATTAAACACCGTAATCAGATCAAATAACCACTCGCTTAATGCAGTCGAACCGATCCAATTCGAAGCATCGGAAATGAACTAATTACGACGGTAAACGGCGCGAGGGGTAATCAGACCCATTAGGGTCAAGTGGAAGGGGTCAAATTACCATAAGGTTTTCGTTTATTATGTATCGGGTAGCGTTAATTATCGTCATTCAAGCCATGCAAAAGCCACTTGAGAATCTAATTGTTAGCCGTATCTAAATTAATTATGGTTTACAACGTCAGGATCACGTAACAAACTAGTACCTAATTGTTTAACCATCAAAATAACAAACCAAAATACGAACAAAGCAACAAGAAGGATAACAGGGGCAGAATTACAAAAGCAGGAAAAGTGCAAGATGAACCATCATTATTAGTATAAATGTTGAGAAAAAAACCGAAAAACACAAACAGTTATTTCGTTTTGCGTGGAAACTATTGCGTTTGGACATAATAATAAAAATTTTCATAAAAAGCGCCACCTAGCAGAGTATGTCAGTAACATTTTCTACATAGACTACTAGATACGTTCCACCCCTAACCAGAGTTTCGCGCTCACTTCTTTATTCAAGCAACAAATTACAGATGGCGCTAGTGATGCTAAGTAGATTCACAGAAAAAAATTAGGTAAAAACAATAAAATTGTAATCGCACTTTATTTACTTTATTTTTTCTATAATCATTGAGTACACTAAGGCGACTCTAACTAACCTAGGGCCTACCGTACTATTATTTATTATATAGTATTGTACTATATTTTGACTCATACTCTTGAATAAATTATACACTATGCAGAAATACTTTATTTTAAGGATTTCTACTAAGTTCAAATTAAAATGACGAGTCCTCCAAAAGTACAATATCCACTCAATTGCTTTTGGTAAGGGCCCGGCCACATGACCACGGTGCGGCGTCGTAAACGTAAAACGGCGCGGCGTCGTGGCATTGCACGTTATCGCACCGTGGGAAATTACGGCGCGGCGTCGTGGCATTCCACGTTGTTGCACCGTGCGAAATTACGACGCGGCGCCGGGCAAATCCACGTTGTCGCGACGGGCAGTTTAACGTTGCGGTGCCGTGTGGAGTAGATGCATTACGTGTTGCTTTTTTAAACGAAGTGATATTTTCCATAAGAGTTCTTCAAAACTTGACACAGACATTCTAAAATAATCATAAAACTTGTGATCACTTGTTTTCAGTGTCTTGTACTTCCTTATGAAATGACTTCCATCATGATTCATAATAATCATTATAGAAAGATATGGATTTATCCAATATTTTCTTTTCCTTTGATTTTTCTTCATGTTTCTTCTTATAAGTGACAAGAGCAGAATACGTGTTATGGGATCCATATCGAATTGCAGACTGATCGCAAAAATGTTTGGAGAAGTATGAGAAGGTACGGCGTCGTGGTACAACGTGACACCGCACCTTGCATCTACTCCACACGGCACCGCAACGTTAAACTGCCCGTCGCGACAACGTGGATTTGCCCGGCGCCGCGTCGTAATTTCGGACGGTGCGCGGTGCGATAACGTGCAATGCCACGACGCCGCGCCGTTTTACGTTTACGACGCCGCACCGTGGTCATGTGGCCGGGCCCTAACTCTGGTTACCAGCTGTCACTAACAACGGAGGGCCATCTGTTCTGTACTAAAAAAAGTTAAATAAAAAAAGCTAAGAAATTCGTTACTCGCGCCGATTCGAAAAATCGCCACCCGTTTCGGATTTAATGTTTTTCGCACTTGTGTCGTAATGTACTATTTTAATCGTGTACTATAAATATTTTTAATTAACGACAGATAAACATCAAGAAAGGTGAAAGCAAAATCTTATTATAGCCTGTAATTCGAATATTCGTCAAAGCTAATATAAAAAAAGGAGGAGCGATAGGTATATGTATACCCATTTGTTCGATACTACTGACTAACTATGCAGCTAAAAAAATATAAACGGATACGCAAGTTCCGGTAAATTACGAAGAATTTGACTACGACCTTCAACGCTTCACGTTTTTGCCCAAAAAATGTACCATAGCTTGTATTGTACTGACCAATCAAATATCATTACATTACTGATAATATTTTTCTAGTCAAGTTCAACGATAACAGACTAAATGGAGGGCTCTCGAAGAGCAATAATTTAATTTTACGTAGGTAATATATTAACTGTAAGAAAAAACTATGTGATATCTCTCTCTGTTCTACGAATCCGGCAAAACTTATTATTTATTTTCACTCTCTAGAAGTGACACTTTCTAGTTCTCTTCTAAAGGTTAAATATTAAAAGATTTTATAAAACTGATAAAACGTGTGTCAGTGGCTGCTTTTCTTTTATACGACTCATATTATTTGAAACCGATGCAGTTCGGTTTCAAATAATGATTCGTTTTTGAGCTGCGATTTGTAGAAATGTTAGGTACACTGACTTGCATCCAAGTAAAACAAACAACTTGAAAACATCAATATCTGAACGCTAGTCAGCGTATTAACCTTGTCTCATAACATAAATTATCACAAGCGTGACCCGACAAGATGATGGCATACACAGCAGTCATTCGAGAGCATCTAATCATCGTCTCAATTACACGTAATTACGAATTAATTCAGTGCTAGACAGCCGTATGAACAATCGAAGTTATACGCGTGTTGTGTCTTTCTGCTTTTTTTAGAAGGATGAGGACGAAGATATCTCGTGTTCTTAGATACGATGCAGCGCAGCTAAGCGATATTTCGTCGTTACCTATACTTACGGATAAAAAAGCCGGGTTTACCCATTGTCAAAAAACTGCAGCCAGTTCTTTGTGAATGCATGTGATGTCATCATGACTTGCTTAATCAGAACGATTGTTTGTCTTATTTACAATTGACATCAAACAAAAGTTTATTTTCATTGTTCTGTTTGTCTCCGAATATTATTAATTTATAATCAATTAGTCACGACAGAAATATTGGTATCTGGCCCACCGAATAGTAAATAGATACCTGATATAAAATTTTTGTGTTTAATATGTTATTGTTTGATAATATCGAGAAAGTTCGTAAAGTAAGGAATGTTGTTTTACTTCTTTCCAAAATATTTCTTATAGTTGCCGATTTCTAAGAATGAACTTTTGACAGTTTTAGATTAATCTTTATAAATATGAGGGTAAGACTCACCATTTTTCCGATAGTCTTAACGTCATAACATATAATACATTATTCAGGTTTATTAAATTGCACTCATGAACAACATATGTAACATGAACCCTGATGGGCGTAGCAAATACATTTACATTAATTGTTATCTATCTAGTATCTACATCACAGGTGTTAAATACCTACTACATTGGTACTTGTTGACAAAACTTAAATTATTATTACTATGGCAAGAAACATTATTGCCAACTTATAACTAATGCTATTTTATGCATTTTTATGTTTTCTAAACTGTCAAATGTTCATTCTTAGAAATCGGCAACTATAGCAATAGCTGTTGAAAGTTTCTTGATATTTGCGTCGCAAAAACAATCAGAAAAAAATTCTGTCCTCTCAATGAGATGATAAAACTGGTCCGAACGAAATAAGTCTGGAGAGGAAATCATTGTCAGAAATGGGCAATATGCCAGCAACCTAGGTACAGAAAAATATTGCTTCTGTATGCCGATTTCAAGCCAGATTTACACCTGCAAGTTATTGAAGATATTTCGAAATCTCGAAGCATTTTGAGATACGTCTATAGGTAAGAGTGAGTAGAAAATATCTGCATCTCTTCCTTGCATATAACTCTATTTCAAAACTTGCAGGTGTATTTTTTATTTTATTTATTTGGAAAGTGTAACTTCAGCTATACATTTTGGAAATTGATAGAATATTTTCTAAAACAAGTGAGATTTATGGATTTATGCACAACTGTTTTCTATTCCTTACCGCAAGTTAATAAAGACTTCCGAAACAGAGAATGGAAGCCGAATTTGTCTTTTATCTAGCCTCTAGACTCTAACTAAAGAAACCAATTTAGTTCCTGGTATACGTTTGATCTAATCAGCAGGAGTCACCTTGATTAAATTGCGTTTGGTTATTTCGAACTGATCAGAACATGTCTGTATTGTAGATTATAACAATGTATGGTTGATGTATGTTCGCCTTTTGTAAGTTGTTTTACTTTTGTGCAATAACGTTTTTAAATTGATAAATGTAGTGTTTAGATAGACACTCAACCCATCGGAACTTCAGGCTACTCAGGAACCATGTCAAAGTAAAGATATTAAATCAGATTGTAGGTATAGTTCGAGAAATATAAATTGAATTTTTGTTTTTACTATAATGTAGGTAGAAAGTTACCAATTTATATTTCACGAACTATACTTACTACAGTTATTGTCATTTTGACATGGTGCTAGAGCGGCCTAGGGTTTCAATTGTTTAAGTGTACATCTGTATACATAGCTAAGCGTCCCTCTGTTTAAATACATGAAAACGTTAGACAGAAAATTAATAATAGACATAAAGGTGCATTCAGACCAAACGAGCATTCGCTATTCTAATCCCCTACTCTACAAAATTCGGTCGTTACACAAAACGTGATTCGTTGATTTCGTAGAGTGGGAGATAGAATAGCAAATGCTCGTTTGGTCTGAATGCAACTTGATAAGCAAAGCAACGAATAGCTAGTACATTACGATACAAGTGCGAAAAATATGAAGTTCTAAACGAGTAGTGATAAATTAAAACACGACTGAGGTTAATAATTTCTTGACAGGTCGAATCTTCGTTAATTCTTCGAACTTAATTTTTTCTACATTTGTATCGTTATGTACTATTTTATTAAAAAAATGGTTAGCAATCGATTAACGATTGCAAGTCAAAACAACAATGTTCTTTAAGCAAGTAACAACAGCAGCATTGTTAAACAATTGGTGTGGCTTTATTATCAAGTTTTATCGCATTGTAAGTTATTTCAGCGACTCAGTGGCCAAACGAGATAACGAATAACTGGAAATGTTTCGTATGCGAACAAGGAAACTGGTATTGTTGAAAAATAAAGATTTGTGACAGTGCGAACGGAAAGGTAGGACTTTAATAAAGAACACACAATGTATATTTTAAGACTCTTGACAAGGTATCTTTCCGTTTGCAATGTCAAAGATCTTTATTTTAAAAATACCGAAGTTTACCAACGCTGGTGGTGGGATTTAAACCCTCATCTTCCGCGGCTGACCACCACTACCACTTGGTATTCCATCTTAGCGGACATCGGTGAATTTCTCGGGTATGTGCAATCTGTTATAAGGCTAGGCGCTTTGACCATTTGTGCAAGCAATACGTGCTAGCCGCCTCCTATCCGAATGCCTTTCGGCATTCTGGTATAGCGAGGGATGTATAGGTACGGTCGGCTCTAATAATATGTATACGGTTTTGATCCTTATGCCCTTGACATACGTTCCGAAATGTATACATATTATTAGACGTGACTGTACCATTTTTCAGTTGAAAGTAGAAAAAAGGTAAACAAACCTGCTAACTTGAATTATTTGATAATCACGCACTTTCAGAACACAATCTTGGTTTTATCACCACTTAAAACCTTAAACCTGAAGGTCACATACATTTCTTGTTAAAATTATTGATATTTATTAGTATTAATTAACGTAAAAATATATCTGCGAAAGTGTTTCACGATGTGTGTCAAAGACGTCAAATACTATGGAAAGTTCGCCATATTTGTTTACCTTTTTTTACTTTCAACTGAAAAATTGTATAGTGATATGCCACTGCACCTAGGCAATCTAAGGATAAGTGTAACTCCTAGCCTCTTGATAGATTCAGCTATGCTATTCTCTTATTCACACATTCGACGCTGCATTCGTCAACGAGCTCGACGTCGAGACAGCCTTGTCTAAAATCCTAGCTGTTTTATTTGACATTAGGAATCGAGGCTGTGAGCGAGGTTGTGGGCAAGTTCGTCGCTGTTTTTCGTTAGAGAATACGAAGTTCGTACATTAAACGTCAAACTCTCGACGCAGTGCCGTTTAAAGTACATTAGTGAATACCATTTTTAGGCTCGACGCTGCCGCAGCGCTGACACAGCGCTGACAGCAAGGCGGTTTCCTTAGTGAATAACACTGCAGAAGAGCTTAGTGATTACTCCGCATGTAGGTCAGTAGTCTTCAGACTGACCACAGACTACCCACTATCGGGTCACTGTAGCTGTTGTTCCCAATTCCGGTGGTTGGCGAGCTGACGTCTCTGGCGACAGTTGCGACTAGGGTTGCCAGATTTTGTTTTGAGAAATTCAGTATTATGTCCGTTTATAGGGTAATAGTTATTTATGTGGCTGCATGGCGCATAATAAGAGTGTGGTGAATGAACTCGTGTGATCTTAAATATGAAACTCGCCTACGGCTCGTTTCATAAAACCACACTCGTGTTTGATGCCTAATAATGTACAGTCATATACATAACTTTATCTACATCCTTATCATAAGTTTAGAATGATAATTTACCTTTATTTACATTGATATCCACTAAGTACATTACGTCGAAATATAACAATTCAAATCAGTTGAAATTACTTAATTTGTGTAAGAATATCCTACAATAAATATGTATTGAAAAAAAAACAAAGAAGTCGACTTCATAATGAACATTAATGTACTGACACCGATACTTTAATGTCAATATTATGATGCACTGTACTTTAATGTTAACATTATGATACAGCCACAGACACCAGTTTCTTAATATAGTTTAATTCTTAATACCGCTTCTGAATATATAAAAAAGATAATTATGATATGGATGTAGATATAAAAAAATAAAGTACACACTAAAAAAGTTACTAAGCATTAAGGTGCGTTCAAACCAAAAGAGCATTCGCTGTTCTATCCCCCGTTCAACGAAATCAACCAATCACGTTTTGTGTAACGATCGAATTTCGTAGAGTGGGGGGCTGGGGGGTTAGAATAGCGAATGCGAATGCACGCACACACACGCACGCACGCGTCAGGCTTTGGCTTGGCCGAGGGTGTTCCGGACGAGGACCCTCTTAATGGGTCGAACGAAACATGTAGAGCAATCATCAACTTAAGGTGCATGCAGACCAAAAGAGCATTCGCTGTTCTATCCCCCACTCTACAATATGTCCTCGTATCCTTTAATATACGGTGTGCCTCTCTACAATGGCTGCGATCGCGCCGCCTGCTAAGCGTGAATAATTAATGAAGCATAAATATAATTATTAAATTGTATTTAATACTAAATTACTAGAATTGTATGAGCAATGCAAGGACAAGATGATTGCGTGTTTCGCTGTTTTCTTGAACTTTTTATGAATCTTAGGGTGCGGAATCCTAGTCGTTGGTATTCTTTTTAGGTCAGTGAGATTTTAAATAAAATGAAATTGAATACCTATTATCTAACCTTATTCTATACAACTTGTGTAAAAAAGAATCCGACAAAATCATCGCATTTCAATGCATTTAAGCCTTTAATATAACACGCAGCATCTCTTAAACTTC
Organism: Thaumatotibia leucotreta; assembly: GCA_025490895.1. Lineage (NCBI taxonomy): Eukaryota > Metazoa > Arthropoda > Insecta > Lepidoptera > Tortricidae > Thaumatotibia > Thaumatotibia leucotreta. Next base: position 40,083 of record JALPQI010005386.1, read on the forward strand.
CGATTTCCTGTTGGTAGTGTGAGACTTGCCTTGATTTACAATTTGTAACAACTATCATACCTGCGGCCCTATCACGAACATCCGCAAATTTCGAGGATTCGTCCCTGTCACTCTAATTACACCTTCGTTGAAGTGACAAAGACAAATCTTCGAAATTCACGAATTTCGAAGTTCGCGGTAGCAGGCCTGAATCAAACGCTTGCCAAGCAAAACAACATCCCAATATCACAACAAAAAAATTGAATAGGACGCAAGCGGTATACAATCTGCATGTCCAGATCGGCTATAACACACGGTAAAATCGTAGTGTGTAATATCACACCCGATACGCGGCAGTATTGTATCGAATGTAATGTCAACACGAGGCATGTGGGAAAGCCGGAAGTATGGTGTGTCACTACGGTACGGTAGGAGTAGGGCTTCCAATTCGAATATTCGGTCCATTTCCGTATTCGATTTTTTTTAATTAAAAAAAAAACAATTTTGACACTGTAAATGACGGAAAGGAAATGAACTGTAATCCTAATGAAACGAATATAATATTTACCTGAATTTTATTGAATAAACAGAAATCACAAAATTATAACCCAGAATACAAATTCTTGTTCTCGCTGCTGACACCGCTATTTTGCACTGACAGTTTTTATATATGTAGAACTACGAAAACTATAAATTTTGAATTTGAAATAAAGTCCGAATATTTACCAAAGAGTCTGCAACAGACACTTTATAACAACAATTATAAAGTTTTAATATGAATTAAAAGTTTTAATAAGTACATAACTGTATTAGAAAGCTATTTATGGATTTTACGAATTTTCATGATATTTTGGTATAAATTAGTAAAACAAGGTGTCCCTAAATGAACCAAGCGGGCAGCTAGGGTATACCTGCAACGTAATTTTCTAGTTATCTTTGTCGGTTACTGCAGTATTATAACACGTCTTACTGGAATATTTGACATAAATATGCTAATCAAAGTTTTTTTACCCGCGATTTAAATTTTTTGATATTCTTAATTCGCATATTGTTTCGAATATTCGAATACCTGAAACTTTCGAATAATTGGAAGCCCTAGTTTTAGCTGCTGTTTTAAGAGCTTGGGTACCTAAAAATCACGCTGGGTTTTTTGGTTTCCTCAAACCAAAAAATATTGATAATTATATGAAACAATGGTAAAACACGACGATTAAAGCGGTTAATCTTATTGCGTACAATTTTTGAGAAATATTTTGAATGAATACTTCCAACTTGCTTATAGAAAAGAAAAAGCATAAATGAACTGACCATTGGTTAATATCCATATACAACGCTTATCAAGTCGATATTAAGTATTACCATCTACTTACCTCGACAAGGCTTATCGTATAAACAACGTGTAATGACTGTAATGAGCAAACAAAATTTTACTACAATGCAATGGATGGGTTGTTTTTACAGTACGACTGGCAACGTTAAAGAAGAAAAATATTTGATTAGGTGCAGGCAATACCTATACAGTAAAGATGCATTTAGACCAAACGAGCATTCGCTCATTCTATCCCCCACTCTACGAAATCAACGAATTTCGTCGAATCACGGTTTGTGTAACGAACTAATTTCGTAGAGTGGGGTTAGAATGACGAATGCTCGTTTGATCTAAATGCACCTTAATACAGAGTGACATCTGGTCTGGGCCGTGGAATAGGCCTACTATCGCGAAAATCGAAATTCGTTAATTTCGAGGATTTTTCTCTGTGACTCAAGCGAAGTCGTCATTAGAGTGAGAGAGATAAATCCTCGAAATTGCCGATTTTCGTTTTTCACGGTACGGCCGCAGGAGTGAACAGAAGAGTGGAGTAAAAAAAAAAACTGGATCTACCAATGGTTATCTCCGTGGTGAAAGTTGCAGGGTGACCGTTCCCACAGCCCACAGTACCCCGTTCACTCTACATGACACTTGACCCAATAATTACCCTGTATATTCTGTGTGTATCTGTTCTGTTACTGTGTATTTCTACTCTTTGTACGTATTATGCAAACTTTTGGAATAAATTTCTTATTATTCATCAATCATCATCATCATCATCATATCAGCCGAAAGACGTCCACTGCTGAACATAGGCCTCCCCCAAAGATTGCCACAAAGACCGGTCCTGCGCCACCCGTATCCAGCGGACTCCTGCGACCTTCACCAGGTCATCAGTGTGTGTTGCCATCTTATTATTATTATGTTGTAAATAAAAATAAGTATTTTATCTGTATTGTGATTGATATTTATTTCCTTAAAAAGACAGGTTTATGATTTTGTTATAAATCAAACAAACAAAAGAACCATGCAAACAATGAAGACTGAAATCGTTCAGAAAGGGAAGTATGTCATGCAAAGGTGATAAAAACATCGTTAAAGGCTCGTTAGTAATGCGTAAAGTGCTTGTCGTGTTAACCTGTCAACATTATTCCATTTTAGATATAGTCTCTATGTTACGTACGCTGACATGTCGACTTGTACAGACAATTTTGGGAACAGTTCCTAGAGAGACGACCTTAACACGTTCGAATCCGGTAGTTTCACTAAGTGCTAATATTATGCCGATCGAAATTATCTGATCTGATAGAAATCTTATGCCAGTGACACGTATCTGTGACCGAAAAGATTGTACTCCTATGCCGGCGACACAGCACTTGTGTCAAAAACGTTCGTATCTCAATGCCACTGGCATAGGAGCGAGAACTTCATATATGCTAGTGGCATAACAATAAGATTAAATTGATCACTTATGTATCACTGACATAGGAGTCATTTTGTTGATCACAGATCTGTGTCGCCGGCGTCGAAGTCGAACGTGTTAAAATTATGGGATTAGGGTAGGTAGAGACGTTGCACCCATACTGACTCTAGTTAAAAATAACTATCCCGCTATGACATGAAATAAACCTTTTAAGGTACAAGTTGGCAGCCGACCGCATGCAGCACCAGCAGACGACATGTCGTTGCTTCATGTCGTCGCGACACGACGTTGCGTCCGGTCGCTGCAGTCATGATTTCGATCCCGAATGCAGACGACAACTGCAGATGGCATTCAGTTGATTCCGAGCAGTCCGTGAAACAAGATGTCTGACGTGTTCGAGAATAGTGATCGCAATTTTTACGTCTTTTATTAGAAGAGGAAGAAGATGATGATGACTTGCTTTTATTATACAGAAAAAGACGACAAGCCACATGTCCTATGATTAAATGCAGAGCAAGTGAGGGAACTTATTCAATACTGATCAAAAACCATTCGTAAAGCGATATGAAAAAATGTTGAGAGTATTGTCGTTTAAGTGAAAATACCGTCGGTACGAGTTTGCAGCCGACCGCAGGCGACAACTGCAGACGACGTGTCGCAACGACACTACTGGTTTCTATGTATTTCTATGAAATTCCCTCCGTAGTTAGCGACATGAAGCTAGCGACGCGTCGCCGAGCGGCAGACGGCAGTGTCGCCCGACCGCAGATCAGTAGTGTCGCTGACGCCGCGATATTTATGGCATTTATTTTCATTGGCTCGATTTCTTCTCTGATTAAACTTAGTATAAAATCGAACTGTTTTTCACTTAAACGACAATACTCTCAACATTTTTTCATATCGCTTTACAAATGGTTTTTGATCAGTATTGAATAAGTTCCCTCACTTGCTCTGCATTTAATCATAGGACATGTGGCTTGTCGTCTTTTTCTGTATAATAAAAGCAAGTCATCATCATCTTCTTCCTCTTCTAATAAAAGACGTAAAAATTGCGATCACTATTCTCGAACACGTCAGACATCTTGTTTCACGGACCGCTTGGAATCAACTGGATGCCATCTGCAGTTGTCGTCTGCAGTCGGGATCGAAATCATGACTGCAGCGACAGGACGCAACGACGTGTCGCGACGACATGAAGCGACGACATGTCGTCTGCTGGTGCTGCGTGCGGTCGGCTGCCAACTTGTACCTTAATACTATACCAATTGGATTGGACCCTTCTGTTTGTGACTATTTTTGTGTGTGTTTTTGACTATTTTTTTCTCTTTCTCTCATCAGACTTTTTTTTTGCTGACACTACCTATTCAAGATTTTGTTACCTTCGAAGCAATGATGCTGTGTTTAAAATTTCAGAGGCAACAAATGTGGTGAATGAAATAGGTAAATAAGTGTCAAAATGGCATGCCACTAGGGCATGCAATTCCGGGATTCATTTGAATGCAATCACGGGATTTGACATTATAAAATCCGCTCCCAACCCGTGGTCCAATCCAACCGCTTTGTCCAAATGGTTGTGCCACGGGTAAGTAAAATTATCCGTGGTTCACCTGTCAGACTTTTTTTTATTGTCATGTAATAGTAGTACAACTGAGGGGCATTTGTCCAACTATAGTATACGTAAATATAAGTTCTAGTATTGGACTACCGATAAATTTAGTGTACCGTGGTAAAACCAATTGGATCACGGGTAAACTAACTTCCTCGTATTACAATCGGTTGGGCCAAGGATCATTTTATTACCCCGTGGCCCAACCAGTTGGACATAGCGGTTGGACCACGGGTCAGGAGCGATAAAATCCTGCGATTGCAATTGCATACAGTTGAATACCGAGATTGCATGTCCTACATGCCACAAACGTTTTACCCTCAACCATAATACACTTATTGGCTCAATCAACTCATGATTTAATTCGATATTAATCAAATATCTAACTCCTAAGCGAATTAATATTTCCATTGGCGGGAATGTCCAATTGCCTTGAAAGGGGAATGGTGTACATTTAGGGTTACCAGCCGACATTATCAGAAGCGTAATAATACAGTTCCTCTTCCGCAAGTTAATGGCAGAAATGCTGCGACCATATATAACATGGACGTCTAACGTCAGCTCAAAAATTGTACAATCGTGCCAAGATGGGCAGGACATACTTCTTTTCTTAACTCCGCGAATATTTCGGCGCAACAACTTGACAAATGTTTATAGAATATCATCATCATCATCATCATCATATCAGCCGAAAGACGTCCACTGCTGAACATAGGCCTCCCCCAAAGATTGCCACAATTATAGAATATAGCCAATCAAAACTTTGACGGACCAATCACAACTATTTTTAAATGGCGGTTAAGTTTTTATTTGTTGATATTGAAATACATTACTGTGATGCGGTTGTACGTTGTTTCATAGACAACATTTTCACAGAATATTGGTTCATAGAAAATGTTTCTCGTATTTTCATTTCATAGAATGATAATTTTTCAGAGCTCTTACATTGTATAATCTGGTTTTGTATATTTTTTATTGTTCAGATATGTAGTTCTTAGAATTTCATTTCATAGCGTATTCAATCAAATATTATTAATTCGTATAGTATTTAGTGTCTATAACAGTTGTTTCAAAAACTGTCTATTCATAGAATGTTGTTTGTCATTGTATCAAACTTAATATTTTTATTCAGTCATAATTAAACTAAAGAATTATCATTACATACCATTATACAAATGCAAAAGTAATACCTTTGTCCAAAGAATTTTAGTAAGCGATTTAGACCTGGGAACCGGTCGACGAAGCCCCGCTGCGCGGGGCTTCTATTTCTGCTCTAAGGGATAAAAGGTACCTAACGAACCTATCCAGGTTAGAGAAGGGGAGGTACAAATGTATTGTTTTTTAATGCGGGGGGCTTCGCCCCCCGAGCCCCCCTTGTGGGGGGCTACGCCCCCCGTCCCCCCTTTTTTGGTTTCTCAAGGATGACGATTCGTAAACCATTAATTAAAAGTAAGTAGGTATTTTATGTATCCGGGAAACTACACTCGAAACCTAACCAATCCAAGTCGGTTTTACCCTGATTTATTACTTGGGTTTGTTAGGTTTCGAGGCTAGAACGGATTGAAAAGCTAACTAACCTAACCTAACCTACTTTGCCTACAACCTACCTACTTTTTCTGGTAGCAGTTTGGTTTTTTTAGAGGGACGACGGATCAGTGTCTACTGAACAAAAATACATGTAATATGACTCATTAGGTAAGAATATCACTATGCAATAAAGTAAATAGTGGAACTGAATATTATATAAACTAGTACTATAAAACAACAATCTATGAAATCAGTGCCTACAAAACAAAAATACATGAAATGTAATTCTAGTGTTTGGTTACTTTGTAAAATAAAAAAGTTAGATAGCAATATACATGGAACTGAATGTCTGTGAAATATGTTTTAAGCAATTGAATAGTCTATGAAACAATAATATTGGAACAGAAAGTATATGATCCAAATAATATATGAACAAATTTCTGTGAAACGAAATTCTATGAAACTTCTGTCTATGAAACAGTGTGCCACCCTGTGATGCATTGAAGAGGGGGTGACATTTGTCAACTAAAATTCAGGACCGTTTTTGAAAGGCAATTTAATGGCGTGCGGTTTCCGCAGAAATGGTATCTATGACGGTTTGTCTGTTTGTAACGTTCAGACACTAAAACGATAAAAGTGATAGTTAAAAAAAATGATGTTACGATCGGATCCTAACGATTTAACCTACTGAACAAACGTGAACGAACGATGAACAAACGATCCCGATGTGTCATTTGCGGGCAAGCGGTTTGGGGTGACTAAATTCACGGGCATACCGCGAGCGAGTAAGCTATGAACTAGAAGAGAAACGAACATAAAAAACCGATTTCTCCAAGATCTCATTATCAGACCCCGACTTGGTGACAACGGAACCATCTCAGTTTATTTTATAGTCTGTTAAAAAAATAATTAACGAAATCGGATGGCGTGATATTGACTTACTCTTCAATTTGTCGTGCACATGCTTAAGACTTACGTATATGGTTTTCTCATTGATGCAATTGTCAGAACAAAATAAAATCGGTACGCATCTGGCTTTCAAAAAAAAAGATAATTATCAAAATCGGTTCACCCAGTCTGAAGTTCTGAGGCAAGCATAAAAAGAAATAAAACCGGCCAAGAGCATGTCGGGCCATGCTTAGTGTAGGGGTCCGTGGTTATCCAAGAACGGCTGGGTCGATTACGTTCGAAATAGTTTTATTTTAAAGTACTCTATAAGCCCACTATTCATGATTTTTTCATATTTTATAGACCTACGGATCAAAAGTTAGAGGGGGGCCACTTTTTTTTTCTTCTGCAGCGATTATCTCTGAAAATATTGACCATAGCATGATTAATATGTATACTTATACCAAATTGCAGATTTCTAGTATTAACGGCCACTGAGCTATGCTGCGGACAGATGGACAGACAGACAGACGGACATGGCGAAACTATAAGGGTTCCCTTTTTGCCATTTTGGCTACGGAATCCTAAAAACATAACAGTCGAATTGAGGGGTAAGTAATATAACGTATACGAACTTATGCTATATAAATCATAATGTATAAATTCAGTTTGTATAAATGTATAATGCCTAACGTGTAATAAATATAACGTATAAAATGTATAATTATGAAATGAATAATTGTAAAATGTATAATGAACGTAACATATAATATCGTTTACGATAACGATTAATTGGTATAACACTGAAATAATCTAATATACAAAACAACTATCTTACACAAAATATAAACCCCTACAATTTTTTTATAATTAAACTATAGAATTATCATTATATTTCATTTGAATTGATTTACTATTTATCCGTTTATTAAGCCGTATCCATATAGGAAGCGATTTAGACCTGGGAACCGGTCGACGAAGCCCCGCTGCGCGGGGCTTCTATTTCTGCTCTAAGGAATAAAAGGTACCTAACGAACCTATCCAGGTTAGAGTAGGGGATGTACAAATTTATTTTTTAATGCGGGGGGCTCGGCCCCCCGAGCCCCCCTTTTTTGGTTTCGCAAGGATGACGATGCGTAAACAATGAATTAGAAGTAAGTCTTTTATTTATCCAGGAAACTACGCTCGAAACCTAACCAATCCAAGTCGGTTTTACCCTGATTTATTACTTGGATTGATTAGGTTTCGAGGCTAGAACAGATTGAAAAGGGTAAGTAATATAACGTATACCTTTTTGTAGAACTTAACCTAACTTTCTTACTTTTCTGGCAGTTGTATTTATATCGTTATATCAGATGTTAGTATAATGTTTTAACTTTTATACCTTTATGTTGATATATGAAACGGAATTCGTTAATATGTACGTTAGACTAAACAACGGTATATATTATTAACGTTATATTATTTTTGTATTATACTATTTGGAAATAGATGTTTAATACATTATACCTAACGTTAGTATACGTTATGAACGTTTGTAAACTGTAATTATACTAAAAGTGCGTATTCATTATGATACGCACCCCGAATTGAGAACCTCCTCCTTTTTTGAAGTCGGTTGAAAAGATAAGCAGCTGAATTGCGTGTTAGCTTATACCGTTAATGTGATGGCACCAGGGCACACCCATTCATTTAGCACGTGATAATTATAATCACGTAGGTAACCGACCCTCGCAGCGTGGCCTATTTCAAAATTTAACAACTATAAGTACGCGTATATTTAAAACAAGATTTTCTGCTGGAATTTGAATATATCCAGTTTCTTAAGGTGCATTCAGACCAAAAGACCATTCGCTGTTCTATCCCCCGCTCTACGAAATCAACCAATCACGTTTTGTGTGACGATCGAATTTCGTAGAGTGGGGGGTTAGAATAGCGAATGTACGTTTGGTCTGAATGCACCTTTATGTATCTCAACCTACAGCGAAAATCGTATATTTTAGTTCATCTGTTTTTGTCCCATCGAAGACGTCTTCGTTGGAGGGTCAGAGACAAATTGCTAGAAAACGATTTTCAAGGATGCGGTAGACCAAGTGGTCTACCGCATTGGCAATACTAACACCTCTGCTCTGCAACCTTTACAAAGACATTTATAACAATGTCTCTAGGTATTTTCCCTATTAAGTTGACAAGATTATATTTTATATAGTGGCCTAGGAATGCAAATGCAACCTGTTACAGGCAACACTTACAAAGGCGTCTTTAACAATGTCTCTAGATGTTTCTCTTAGGTTCAAAACGACAAAGTTAGTCACATAGGAATCAAATCGGACGATGAACAGTAGCCACCTATATCGAAACATACAAATTATTCAGATACTAACACAAATACAGAAATAATAAGATAGAACTCTATTGAATTAACAACACGATAGGTACAACGACGACGACTAGGTATACTCGTATAACTATGTTTTAATAGATATGTTATCGTAATTTCCCCAGAGAATGACCCTTGGATTCTACTGGAAAACTAACAACTTGTGGATTTATCCACTTAACTACAGTTAAGTAAACAAGTACCTAATAGACAACCCGATAGGTAGCGATTGTGTCAACAAAGTTAACCTCTCCTATGCCGCTCTCAAAAAAATATTTTGAATTAATGACTTTGAAGTTTATACTTTAACGTCCAACTAGTTGAGACGCACGCACTCGCAGAGGAAACAACTAGTAGTAACTGTTTTAGGTATAATGGATCCAAAAAGTGGCTTTACGATCGTTCCACTGTAATCAATACAATATCCATTCAATTGCTCCATGCAACTGTGGTTGCGAGCTGTCAATCTTATTTGTATGTAAAATAAGAGTGGTTGTCAAATACAAAGCTAGTGAGTGGATATTGGCAAATTGGCATCTGCATCCAATATTTGAACGTTTACATTTGAGTTATGGTCGCTTACACAAATACTAGCGACCCGCCACGGCTTCGCACGGGTATAAAGTAAAACCTTCCTCCTCAATCACTATTTGAAAATCCATTGCGTAGTTTTTCAGTTCAAGATAAGTATAAGTATACATAGGGACAGAATCCGACAGATGCGTTACGTGATGTATGTAGGATCCGTTTGGAAAGTGAAGGCATGTGAGATATATGGGCGTTCCTTGGTGGCAGTATCAATATGTAGGTAGGTCTGTTAACACGTTCGCCTCCGATATTGTTCTTATGGAACTCCTACGCCAGTGACACGCGTGTGTGACCGAAAAGACTACCCCTACGCCGGCGACACAGCACGTGTGTCAAAAACTTTTGTATTTCTATGCTACTGGCATACAACTAAGAACTTGATTTATGCTGTTGCTGGTGGCATGAAAATGAGATTACTTTGATCACGTATGTATGTCACTGGCATAGAAGTCAGATTTTGTTGATCACAGACGCTGTGTCACCGTCGTCGAAGGTGTTAAGTAGGCACAGTAGGTAATTATGAAACGACATAGAACACCACACTTGGCAACCCTGATCGCATGTTACATCTTTATTAGTTGTATCAGGCCATTAGTAGCAATAAAACTTCACGATTATGGCGTTTATGAATAGGAGTAAACTATTTTTATGTTGTTCTGCTTTAAAATGATTTGATCCAGTCGAACTACAGCGCTATTCTTAATGTCCGACGAATTCCTCTCAAAATAATGTTATTTTGAAATTTCTCTGTAATCTTTCTGCGATAAATAAAACATAAAACTGTTACGACAGCCCATTGTGTTTACCATGTACCATTGTAGGAAAGTAACTTTTACGCGAGCGTTTAATCGATGTAAAGTAGTCTCAGTCTACTGGCAGTGTGGTGACGGCTGTAAGAATACATTTGTCACCACCCCAACTCCTCCTGCGGGTGTCGTAAAAGTCGACTAAGGGATTGAAGTGTCACTGACCATTATTTGACAAAAAAATTTAGATGGGCAGCAGCGTCATCACACTCATCACAGTGGATACATTACTGCGATCGCCAATCCGCTTGCCCATCGTGGCGATTATGGGCATTTACCTCCTAATGCGTCTGCGTCTATACGCATAGTTAATAGGAGAGGCTTACGTCCAGCAGTGGACTATCATAGGCTGATGATGATGATGATGAAAGTAGTCTCTATCACGCTCGCTCCAATCCATCAATGCGAGCGTGATAAGACTGATTTAAGGCCAAGCAAACCCGGAGGAAATGTCATAGTCATGGTATTGGCCTTTAAGGCCGAGCCACACTTGGTGAGTGTGCAGCATTGGCGCGTGTGTTGACGTGCGCGTTGTAGCGTAGGAAATGTCATAGTAAATGGCACACTGCTAGCACGAGCACGCTACGCAAGCGGTGTAACATCTACTATGACATTTCTTAAGCCTTAACCCGCACACCAAACACATGTGCTGCACACGACATATATAAAGGGACACGGAAAAAACATGTCCAAAGCTTAAAATCAGGGCATATTCACACCTTATTCTGTTTAAAGTAAGGTGGTTTTTCCTTCTGTAATTTGAATTGACTAGACATGTTCTTTCCGTGAACCCTTCATTTGTAGTCGGAAATGTATGGAACATCAAATTTTTTTCTCGAGTTGGATATCGATTGGATAGTAAAAGTTCATCAATATGACCTCAGAATAAACCCTCTAATATTTGGCCGGTGAAAAAAAAACATTCTGTATACTATACAGATTAGGAAAATATTTATAAACATTAGCTCTTTGTTATGCCATTCCATCCATAACAGATAGCATATGTAACTAGAGCAGCAAAATAAAATCAACAATTATCTTTCTACACACTGGTCCATATAAATAGTCCGTGGGCTAGTCGGCTTGAAATTAGAAAACGGTATAATTTGGGGGTACCAAGTGTTCTTTTTACAGTAGTTAGATATATTCATAAGGATGTTAAAAAAGTATGATAGACATCTCAAAGTGGTAGCTAATAGGCATACGGGCTATTTCAAGATTTCCGTTGTATGACAGGTATGGTTAAAATTAAGAGGTACAAATTTTCCTTTTCACGGCTGTTAGGTAAGCTTATAAAAACGTCAAAAATGCAAGATTGTCATTTATAAGTGCTACCTAACAAAAATGGGGGCCAATCAAAGATGGTGGATCTCAAGTTTTACAAAATCAAGTATATCTCGAGAACTACTAAATATATCTAATTACTCTCTTGAAGAAAATTAAAGGTATATCTGTAAGCTTCATATCTTGCATATACACCATATTGCTAAAACCAACCAATAATTAATTATGACCAAATTTATGAAAATTTCGTGATTTTGATTTTTTTTGTGTCGTGTTTTTACATAGTAGTCATGACGCTAGAAAAATTAAATATTTTTTTCAAGATAGTGTATTTAGCAAGCTTGAATTTGATGCATATAACTTGTTGGCGGTATTAAAAAAAAGACCCATAAAAAATATTTAAATTAATTGTAGTCATAATCCACCGTATACTTAGTGAATTAAGAGGCGATGGAAGTGCCACTCGTAAATAATAGTGCTTATTTCAAATAACCAAGATTGAAAAATATAAAAAACTTAAATTATTTTTTAAAGATAGTGTATTTAATATACGGTGGATTATGACTACAATTCATTAAAATATTTTTTATGGGTCTTTTTTTTAATACCGCCAACAAGTTATATACATCAAATTAAAGCTTATTAAATACACTATCTTTAAAAAAATATTTAATTTTTCTAGCGTCATGACTACTATGTAAAAACACGACACAAAAAAAAACAAAATCACGAAATTTTCTTTAAATTGGTCATAATTAATTATTGGTTGGTTTTAGCAATATGGTGTATATGCAAAATATGAAGCTTACAGATATGCCTTTAATTTTGTTCCAGAGAGTAATTAGATATATTTAGTAGTTCTCGAGATATACTTGATTTTGTAAAACTTGAGATCCACCATCTTTGATTGGCCCCCATTTTTGTTAGGTAGCACTTATAAATGGCAATCTTGCATTTTTGACGTTTTTATAAGCTTACCTAACAGCCGTGAAAAGGAAAATTTGTACCTCTTAATTTTAACCATACCTGTCATACAACGGAAATCTTGAAATAGCCCGTATGCCTATTAGCTACCACTTTGAGATGTCTATCATACTTTTTTAACATCCTTATGAATATGTCTAACTACTGTAAAAAGGACACTTGGTACCCCCAAATTATACCGTTTTCTAATTTCAGGCCGAGTAGCCCACGGACTAAAATATCAACAGAGAAAATAGACACTAAAATAATCTTCCTACATGGCCCCATACAAAATTCTTATAAAGTCATTAACATAAAATAAAATAAAATCAGACAGCCTCTGTGGCTCAGTTAGTACTGATTCTGCCTGCGAAGCTGAAGGTCTCAGGTTCAAATCCTGGTGATGGATGGCATCTCTTTGTATATTACAATTCTGTCTATTCTTCAATCATGGAAGTTTTCTTTCTAATTCTCAGTACAGAGTACAGTTAGTGATTGGTCATTCCCAGTACCTTACCAAACACAGTATGGAGAATATTCCCAAATGGAAACTTTCCCCATAGTGCGGGATTACCAAGAATGACCAATAACTAAGTACAGTACACTCCACTACAATGAAATTTAAACTTAAAGCACTATTCCTTACGAAGCAAGGTTCTAAATAAGATTTATAGAAAATGGTATGGTGGGCTTCACCAGGATATCTTTCAGTATCTCTTTCCGGTATCTAACCCAAAACTGTAAAGGCAATATCCTCAAATGGCAACCTTTCCTATAATTTTATTGGAAATTTACCAGGAACCTCCCATCTCCAATCTCTGTGTATCTCTAATTATTATATAGACTGTTACTAAGAACCTGCTACATTACATGAGCCATATTTTCAAGTATCCTGTGTGTGTGTTGAGCTTATCATTGGACTAGGTTGATTTCTGTGAGAATTTCTCATAATATTTATGTATTTTAATAATTAATAGTACCTAATACCTAAAGAAAATAAAATAAAAAAACATGTTATACAAATCAACCTAGTCTCATGGTAAGCTCAATTAAGGCCTGGGGACAATATATATAAATATTATAGATAGATACATATAGATACTTAATTACATACACAGACACAACCAAGGAACAAATATTTATGATAAACTAATACACAAATAATGCTCTCTCCCGAATTCGAACTCGGAACCTCTAGCTTCAAAGGCAGGATCAGGAGAATCACAGAAGCTGACAAATATTATTATATTGATGAATGATGATTATTTTGTATTATTATATAACATAAAACGAAATATTTTTATATAACATAATAATACTAAATATTATTATAATATGTATTTTATGAATAAAGTCATAGCAAATTCTTAATGCTAAAATCCAGGTCATATGTCCGATGCCCATTGGCTACCTAATGATAAACTTAATCAAGCCAGTGGTACAGAAGCGGACACATTCCCTGATAAATGGATGATAAATGCAGCAGCCATTACAGCTCAGATAAACTATGATGTAATTGTGTAGGCATTGTAAAATTAACAACAATATTATGTCCTTTAAATTATCATTGACTAGCTACTGGTGCATTAGTTTATTAAATGGGGCTTTAAGCACCTATTTTTAAATATTAAGTTTATTTAAGAGTTACCTCATTTTTATTTATATTGAAATTTGTAGTATATTTTACGATAGTACATAAGTTTCTCTACTCACTACATCATTTTTTAAATTTAAACCTTTTGTCAAGTATCCTACAATAGATAATAATGTATATAAAAGCATATTTACAGGTGATATTAAATATGAGGAAATTGTTGTACATGTAGGCACACATTATAGTCAAATTAGCCTAGATCTTCATGATATAACTAAATTGAGGTAAATTATTAGTATGATGAATGATTTCACACACTGATACTGTTATTTACCTTACCATGGTACTGTTTAACATTCTGCATTAAATGTAAACAATTTAAACCTAAAAAAAATTCATTTCATATGATATATTTCTAAGAACAGAGTATACAATTAAAACAGCAAATGTGTTATTTTTGTAATTGACTAGCACTAAAAATGAAGAAACATATGAAAACATAGATTGAACTTCTATGAATTAGCTACATTTGCATATTATTCATGCCTGGTCATAGTTAATTATTACATGGACCTAACTTGTTGTTCAATTGGCTGTAACTATGTGAGTTACCGATCAAATTACAACAACAAGAAATAACAAAACTTTAAGATCAAGGAGTTTGTAAACAGGCTTTGTATTTATTGACAATAAGACATCTTGCTTTCTCATTATATTACTATTAAATTAATACAAATAAATGTTGTTATTGTTGGAATTGATTGTTTAATTTGTAACATACATAGTAAAATAATATCTTTAAAAAAGTAAAATTAGTAATGCCCATGCTAGAAAAAAGTTTGTTTGAGGATAACACAATATAAATAATTATTTTATTAATAATGAACATAATATTTATGTCAATGTCATGCTCCCTGATGTCTTGATATTCCTAGACAGATAATACTACTCTTGTATCACTCTACTTTGTCCTGTGTGTTCCTAATGGCATGTCTTACATGGGAGTTGTTTTTTCTTGCTACAGGGTAGGGATAGGATCTTGAAGTAGGTATAGGGACTCTAAAACAAACAAGAATTAACAGCGCTTTCATTCAATGTATATAAATTAGGTGAATCTAGAAAATAATAACGAACCTAATATGACCATACAGATATTAGTCTAATTTACCATTTCTCTCTGACAAGACGAACATTGTAAAGTTGCACGAAAATTTAAGCAATACATAAATATACATTTGTAAGACTTACCCGATTGATTTATTCGGCTGGCAAAGAAAAGAAATCCCTTTAAATACACAAACACAAAACACTGCAGAGTCAAATCGAACTGGCTCAATCACAACCACAGTAGCCAATACCAGATCGCACAAAGACTGTTGCTCGTAAGTTTAAGCCCACTGAAATCACTACATACACTTATCAACTACTGCCCACAGATTTAATATTAATTTACGATATTAAATCAAAACAGTCCGATTACCGTAAAAGATAACATTAAACGTCAAAACAACAATACGATTCACTGACAGCAAAGTTAACCTCACTCGCGCGTAAAAAACGTCAATGCAGAGAAAGTGAACGAAAGTGGAAATCGTATTTAAAAATAAATTGGGTCTAACAAGCCCTTTCAAAATAAATAAAATGACTTTATTTGTGAATATTTAGCAAAATGCCCTCAGTAAATTTAAAAATACGATATCGCGCAGTCGGACTGCGCAGAGGAGCGCAGAGCAAAGTTCGGGCGAGTCTAAAGGTGTTGTGCGGTGACTGACAGCCGATACGCTGCCGACCGAGTTGAATGAATCGCTCGCACTCACAAATAATCGCAATCGAAACAATCACAAAATTGAAATGTAAACGGAACATAATCGGATATCGAGCATCTCAATGCTCGTGATTAGTCAGGCACAGTTTTTGGTTGCTATTGCTAAATGCATTTTTATTGGTACCTAGGTGAACTTAACTAAATTAGACTCGAAGAAGGATTTTTTTAGAAGCTTTGAGCAGCGCTCGTTCAGAGCATACCTACAGATATCTTTAACCACACAAGTTGTAGAATACTGTTTTATAATTGTTTTGAAAATTAAAGAAGCTCATAAAGATAGAGATACACAAAAGGCTCGGCCACCCGGGCCACCTTCTACCACCTACCCAATGGGGATGGGCCAGAGGAAACGATGACATCCTAAAACCAGTAACAACCTACTCCTACCTACCCAGTCGCACTAGACTCTCAAAATCATATTTTGCCAGTGCACGACCAGGGGATGCAATGCCGCTGCCGGAACGCAGAATGCTCGCTAGATTATCTGTGGTCTATCATCATCATCATCAGCCTGTGTGAACCAAGTTATTGTCGATGACAAAGATGATAAGTAGGTACACAAAATTTAATTTTGTAACACAAAAATTATGACAATAAAAATTAATTTTCATTAAATGCCTTTAACTTATGTAGATTTTTTTTTAATCGACCCCGACCCGTTATAGTTTTGGACCATAGTTAGGAGCTCTTGGACTATAGTTGGGAAGTTAAATCACACAATATGAACTTCTTAAGACTTCTTAAAACTGAAAATACATATTTAGCAAGTAGGTACACAAATAATAATATAATGGCGCTACATTATCCCCTATCCTACTATCGTTTTACTTAGATACACACTTACATTAATTTAAAATGGCGCTCAAATGTTTCATGGTGTGAAATGGTGACAATCAGTTCCGCAGGTGATTATACTAAAATTCACTGTAAGGTAGAGTGCTTTAAACATAACGGTGCGTAGTTTTATCTTTCATCAAAACAACCGTTTCATTTCAAATTACTAAAATGTCGTTGACATTGTGCTAATTATCGTTGACAAAGTATATGTACGTCCAAAAATACAGTTGGTTTTAACTACTAGACTAATTTAAACTTTGATAGATATTTAGAAGATCTACTGGGAGACCACCAACCAGATGGTCCGACGACTGGACTGGACTGGTCTGACGAACAGCAACAAAGCAGTGGATGCGACTAGCAAAGGACCGAGGAAAGTGGGGTAATAAAGAAGAGGCCTATACCCAACAGTGGGTGGACACGGGCTGAATAGATAGATAGATAATTAGATACGTACTTAAGAGATTTGCACTATTAGATAGGTTAAGCATTTTCGTGAGAAGAAAATAAAGCAATCATCACATCACATCATCAGCCTATTAAATTAAATACGTACTTACCTATGCGTATGAAGTAGTAAGGAGGTTATGTCCATAATCCCCACGATGGGCAAGCTGGTTGACGACAGCAGCTATGCTATTCTCTTATTGACACATTCGACGCTGCATTCGTCAACGAGCTCGATGTCGAGACAGCCTTGTCTAAAATCCTAGCTGTTTGATTTGACATTAGGAATCGAGGCTGTGAGCGAGGTTGTGGGCGAGTTCGTCGCTGTTTTTCGTTAGAGAATACGAAGTTCATGGTACATTAAACGTCAAACTTTCGACGCAATGTAGTTCCAGGCGTTCCAGCTCACGCCGCATTCGTCGCCGAGCACTAGTGTCGTTTAAAGTACATCAGTGAATACCATTTTTAGGCTCGACGCTGCCGCAGCACTGACACAGCGCTGACAGCAAGGCGGTTTCCTTAGTGAATAACACTGCAGTAGCTATATAGTATGTTCATTATATGATGACGCTCCTGCCCGTCATCAAATTTAATAGTGAATGGTCAGTGACTCCTCAATCCCTTACTCTTACGATATCCACGACTTGAAGTAGGTACCTTTACCTACACATATGTGTAGGAACCAATCAAATCAAGGATCAAGCAAGTAGGTGATACAATATTACTTATAGTGAATTATTATTGAATGATATTCGTTAGCTACTACATTCTCTAGCTACATTGCCAAGTATTGCGGATTGATGAATGAAAGGATATTTCTGTGCGCCCCAATTAGAAATAGGTAGCCCTTGTTTTAGTCGCGATGCGTTCCTGTAGTGGCATGCGGTATCGCAACTATACCGTGCGCCAGCAGAAAATGAATAAAAAATAAACAAAACTTGCATCATTTAATAGTAACCCATTTTTGGAAGTTCAGAACACGATCTTGGTCTTCACCAACTTAAACCTTGAGTTCCCTTACATTTTTAGCTTAATTAAATTTATTGATATGTATAATGTTCTGTGGTGGTTACTTTACTATACTGTAGAACTAATCACTGTATAGGTACCCCCCCCCCCCCACCCCCTAGACAATATGACGTGTAATTTTTTGCCAACTTAAGTAGTCCTTTTAATAACACTTGAATTTACGTACTTTTTTGCCAACTATGAGGTAAATGTTCGCGAAGTTGTAAAACTTAGTACCTATTAAGAAAGTGTTTCATACAAAAGTTAAGATTTTTATCTATAATGCTGTTCAGCAGATTAGAGAGTAACAAAAAATTACACGTGATTTGTCCGATGACCCCCCCTCCCCTATGGTGATAATTGGTTATTTTTTCTTGATCTTTCCTCCCCCTATACATTATAACGTGATTAATGGACAAGCCCTTAGTAACAATGGGTATTAATACTATTAATAAATGATCTGTCCTTATAATCCTATTAGTAATTTGAAATAAAATACCATTATGTTACTTCATCATCATCATCTCAGCTATAAGACGTCCACTGCTGAACATAGGCCTCCCCTCTGGACCTCCACATGTACCGGTTAGATGCGACCTGCATCATTATATGTTACTTACTATAATATAAATGTTTTATTAGTCTATTTCAATGTAAAATAAGAGTATTTCACAAACGAAATATACCTACAATACGTACAAAAATCAACTTCGCAAGTTCGCAACTCATTGCAAACCAATTGATATAGACTGGTCAACATACTTGTCAGTAGAAAAAGGTAGCAAATTTTAGAAATGCAGGCCCGTATTTTTGTCGGTGCCTAGAAAAATTTAATTCTCCGCTTTTTACTGCCAAAGAATGTTGGACAAAGTATAACTATGTTCTCGTTGAAATGTCGAAATGAAAGCACTGTAATCTTATAATGAATTTTTTTATTGGTCCATTTCAATAAAAATTAGAGTATCTATACAAACGATAAACACACCTTCATAAACGTCAACATAAGACACTGACGACAATGTTCAGTTGAACCCTCATTTAGAGGACCTTCATATTCTAACCCTCATGTAGTTAAAGGACCTTCATAGGCGCGACCTTGAGCTTGTCCGCCAGCGCGGCGCTGGAGTCCAGCTGCTGCTGCACGTATGCCACGGTGCCGCTCGCGTCGCAGGCCGCGGCGGCTGCGCGCTCCTTGTCTCCTGGTGCCAGCACTGGCTGCCAGGATCCTTTAGCTTCGTAAGACCCACCATACAGTTTTCTTTTAATCGAATTTTGAAACTTGATACATGTCAAATTTCATTTGTTTGCAGAAATTATTTAACAAATGAAATGCTACTTTGTAAATTTTAGCAAAGGTTTGATATTTCACTAAAACGGGGTGTGCATTGCAATGCACATTAGGTTTTACGAGGGCATCTCAAATCGCCTTCTTTACCTTTACTTGAGAAAAGTTGAAATGAAAGCACTGTAATCTTATAATGTAAATGTTTTTATTGGTCCATTTCAATTAAAAATAAGAGTATCTATTTTACAAACCTTCATAAACGTCAACATAAGACACTGACGACAATGTTCAGTTGAACCCTCATTTAGAGGACCTTCATAGTCTAACCCTCATGTAGTTAAAGGACCTTCATAGGCGCGACCTTGAGCTTGTTCGCCAGCGCGGCGCTGGAGTCCAGCTGCTGCTGCACGTATGCCACGGTGCCGCTCGCGTCGCAGGCCGCGGCGGCTGCGCGCTCCTTGTCTCCTGGTGCCAGCACTGGCTGCCTGAGTCCTTTAGCTTCTTAAGGCCCACCATACGGTATTCTTTAAGTCGAATTTAGAAAATCGTCATTTGAACTAATTTACTGAAACGGGGTGTGTATAGTAATGAATATCTCAAACCGCATTCTTTACCTATATTAATCCGGCGAGCATGATGTGAAAAAATGTCATTGGAAAATAGACTTTGTCATTATTGACATACGTGACAGGGGTGGGTATGAGATTCCCTGGGTCATGCTCCACGGGTTAGAAAGGTTGAAATGAAAGCACTGCAATGTTATTATAATGTAAATGTTTTATTGGTCCATTTGAGTATCTATTTTACAAACTATAAAATACACCTTTATAAACTGCATAAACGTCAACATAAGAATGAAACCTATATTTAATATTCGCATTGCAAAACACTGAAGACAATGTTCAGTTGAACCCTCATATAGAGGTCCTTCGCAGGCAATAACCCTCATGTAGTTAAAGGTCCTTCATAAATAGGTAGTAGGATTTTATTTCTGTCCTGTAGCGGGACACAGCCACGTGAAGGGATAGAGGACCTTCACGGGCAATAACCGTCATGTAGTTAAAAGTCCTTCATAGATAGGTAGTAGGATTTTATTTCTGTCCCGGTTCAGTTATAGGACCTTCATAGTCTAACCCTCATGTAGTTAAAGGACCTTCATAGGCGCGACCTTGAGCTTGTTCGCCAGCGCGGCGCTGGAGTCCAGCTGCTGCTGCACGTATGCCACGGTGCCGCTCGCGTCGCAGGCCGCGGCGGCTGCGCGCTCCTTGTCTCCTGGTGCCAATACTGGCTTGCTGGGGTCCGCCTGGAGGAATAGACTACTATAATTGCTGAGCCATATTATCAAGAAATATGTAAACTCCCGCAACTCATTCAGGCGCGGATGCAGGCGGGAGGGGCAATGGGGGCACTTGCCCCCCCCCTGACGCTGGACTTAGGTATGCCTAGGTGGTGCTGTTGTGAGTATAAAAGACTAACATATCATAGGGCAATGCCCCCCCCTGAAGGAAGTCCTGGATCCGCGCCTGAACTCATTATCCGGAGAAAAATCATCAAAAATCATCGAAGAAATTAACCAGCGAAGCTGCAAAGGTCTCTGTCTCTGTCCTCTAATGAGGCCTTCATTCGAACGACAGAGACAAATCCTCGTTTACGAATATCGAAGTTCGCGTAATGGTGCATTCAGACCAAAGAGCATTCGCTATACTATCATCTCCCATTCTACGAAATCAACGAATCACGTTTTGTGTAACGATCGAATTTCGTAGAGTAGGGGGTTAGAATAGCGAATGCTCGTTTGGTCTGAATGCACCTTAAGTAACTAGGCTAGAGCACACGGCGTTCATTGTTCCTAAATTTTTACCTTTACCTAAATTACTCTTATATTCGAAAACAAAATGTATATTTTTTCAGGTTACTTTTTCTTTTTGATTCAGTACTTGTGTATTCATATTTATTTTCAATATAACACCCACGTACATTTTTATTTCTATATTTTTAATTGAGTAGGTATTACGTGCTCGCATAGTCTGGCAAGTCATTATCATGAAACAACTGTTTTGTTTCACACTCGTTTGTTTAACACAATGTTGTTAAACAAACAAGAGACAATAGGCTATTATCGTGACCTTGAACGAGTCTGGAGCGATGAAAATGATGTCCTATCCTATGATTAGGTCAGTACGCAAAAACATGCCGCAGACTAAATTACATTCCTTTTTTTCTGCACAGCAAAAGAAACTGACATTTCAAGCGTTTCGTTTATTTAGTCCAATGCACATTCTAGTTCCTAATCCAGTTTCGTGATTATAGGTACCTACAGGACTGTTGGACTATATTTTAAGCTATACGGAATGTGGAGATCTCATCATCTCATAAGCGGTTTTGTCTCAATTTATTCGTGATTTACGCTACGGACTGAATGGAGTAGGAAGTTTCGAATAACATAATCTGGTGCCTCATGACGGCCACGCTTTTACAGTTTACGTGCTATGCCTATGCGTCATTTTTATGCACTGGCATATATTATTTATCAGAACAGCAGGCCTAGCGATAACTCACGTGACCATAACATTGTATGGAAATGGTCACGTACACAGATAAAATATAGGGAAGATTCCGTGTATTAAGACATACATGAACAAACTATTGTCATCCTTCACCCCATCTCAAGACGTATTCCATAAGGAAAAAGAGACAAATAAAGTAGCTCTACTTGGTCGTGAACTCCATCAACGACTCCATTTTCTTGAACAATGCTACCAACCTGACTAGATAAAATGTCATTACTATTAGTGATGTCCAGTCTTCAATCGTATACTTTTATCGTCAATAATAATATTTTTACCAAATTAGGTAGCGAATACAGTAGGAATAAACCTTATTTCCTACTCAAAATCACGATCTTCGTGATTTCAAAATCTACATTTTAGGATAAAAATAAAATCACAAAGTTAACGAAATATTTTCTTTATATTTTAAAGACAAACGGGTCTTAATCGCGTAAACTTACGTTTAATTATATCCTGACGTTTCGGGCATGACGTTACATTGAGCCATTGGATGTTGTGAGTGTTGTGTGTAGGCCTAGTGACAACCCTAGCCTAGAAGTGAATAATCAAGATCAAGTGCGGGTAGTTCGAAAAACCCGCGCAGCTCGAAGGTGTTGATACATTCTCTCGCCAGTCTGCCTGCGACCACGGGTGTAACGTCATGCCCGAAACGTCAGGATATAATTAAACGTAAGTTTACGCGATTAAGACCCGTTTGTCTTTAAAATATGAGTGATAATCGTGAAAGTTTAAATCAATATATATTTTCTTTAATTAAAATGTCATAATGAGGGTTTCCTAAAACGTATGCCACTAGTTGGCGCCACTTAGCCGTAAGGTCCCGCTAAGAAACACAATTATCTAGCCCCAAAGAAAGACTAAGTAAATGTTTTTTTTTTTTAAATAAAGTTTAAATTTTTTTATGTATTTTTTTTAACTCATACAAAATATTTAAACCAGAAACTATAAACATAGAATTTAGACAAGTTTCTGGACATGCTCCCGCCCTGGTGATTTCAGAAAACTCTCATTATAACATGTTTTATGGACTTATCATTCCTTAAAGCATACCTAACAATTTTGGTATGATGGCTTCTTTATAATTAAATTAATCAGTCTACACAAGTATCACATGAGCGTCATT
The DNA here is from genome assembly GCA_025490895.1 of Thaumatotibia leucotreta. Taxonomy (NCBI): domain Eukaryota; kingdom Metazoa; phylum Arthropoda; class Insecta; order Lepidoptera; family Tortricidae; genus Thaumatotibia; species Thaumatotibia leucotreta. The sequence continues at coordinate 63,525 of JALPQI010005386.1, forward strand.
ATTAAACTAAACTTAATTTACTTGCTGGTTGACATGACATTGGATGATTACCAAATATGGTGGGTAGTACGTCAGAATGTAATCACTTATGCGCGTACCCTTGCCTGAAACAACAGCTTAAAATTGTGCGGAGCATATTTTTGAATACTCTTTAGGGCACCAGTCACCTGCCTTTTTGATATTTTTGACCCATAATAGCCTTTGTTCAGTGTCCAGTGGAAACCTGTTGGACATTAAAAACATCGATTCATTTTTGAGTTGACTATCAATACATTTATCGATATCACGATCGGTCTCTTAAGTACCACACTATGCGATACAAATGTTTGAATCTCACTATTTATAATTACATTACGAATGTAAATACAAATGGTTTAATCACAAAACTACACATATGTATCCGACAACAAATATTGAATAAGATTTTCAGTTACTTTTACCTTAATAAGGTTCGAAATCTTAAAATTCAAGTCAAAACTAAATTGCCGGTGAAACGTAATGTCTTTATTACGTTCATTCAGGTAACCCTGGCGGTTTTTACACCCTGGAACCACACAAGTCATCACTTTTATCACATTCCGTGCACTTATTGAACAGAAATATACATGAAAAGCCTTATTTTAATCACTTTTACTATTTGCGGTTTAGGTGCACTAGTATACCCAAACAAAGATCGTTGACAGGCATTGCCGGCGTCACCCACAGATAAAATAGACTCGGTCTATCAATTTTATATGTCTATGGTCACGTAACTTTCCTGTTATTCTCATACATTTATTACTTAGCGCATATCGAATACGATTGCAGAGTGGCATCTAGGTTAGGCCCCCAGTTGACGTCAGGCAACGACGATAAACGACAAACTCGGGAGCATCATATGCCTACTGTATCTTTTCAACAGATAAGATTACCATTTCAGGGGTCAATATTAGTATAAGCTCTGAAATGGAATTCGAGATCAAAAATGTAAACAGTCTATGACAATGACATGACATTACAAAATCAATGTTAAAGTGACATTCCAGGGGTATAAAACGTTTTGTATCGAATGTAGTTTTTAACACCTTTGCAAATTGACGTCGCATTTTGAGATTGGTTTTTTATTTTATTTTATTTATATCTACACTTACAACTATCCTTACCGGTACTAAACCTAAGACTGTGTTTTATGTGTAAATGTAGATACGCGAAAGTCAAAGTATGTTCGATACACAAAGCATCACAATCGTTACCATATTTCTGGCACCCTAGTGAAAAGGGGTATAAATCGAAATTTGCCACTTTACAGGAGAGCCAAAAAACGATTGGCGAAATTATTCAAAATTACTGTGCCGAAATGGCTAAAGAATTAGAATAACTTTAAATGTACTTTGAGTAAATACAATGCGCTCTTTCGCATGCCGTTATTGGTTTATGGCTAAAATCAATAGTTTAAAAAAAATTACTTGTACCCGCTGAAATAAATGCTATTTAGAAATATAACCAAATTAGTACCCCTTTTCACATATATTGGACATTAGTGAAAACGGGTATACATTTAACTTATTTTATAATAACTCTTTTTGACATGTACTTTTACGAAAAAAATTTGGCTAAGTTTGTTTGCGAAATTAATTTTAATGGCATAGCATGTACGTATACAATATAATCCCAAAAAAACCGACTCACACCATTGTGCACAAAATGTTAGTAACGTGTAAAAGGGAATAACAAGATTTATATTAATCACTTTATTCAATTGTATCCAAATTCTATGAAATAAGTTACGATAAAAATATTTCTTTTTTCCATTTATTATAAAAAAATATTTCCTTGAATTAGAAAAATATTACTTCTTTTCAACAGCCAAAACGCAACGCATCATAAAATGAAATATTTTTAAATTTAGAATTAACAAATATTGTGTGCCCTAACAGGGTGTCATGAATTCACAAACTAGCTATAAGACCTTATTATGTAAAAATATGTTCATGACCTAACAATAAATAAATGAAATGGAATTTCATAGTACCAAAAAATACCATAATGTAAAAGGGAAAAAGCATTTATTCATTATTATCAAAATTGTGTCATAATATTTTTTTTCTCATGCCTTATTTTGCTAACACAGTACTCGACAAAAAACCTAAATAGTACAAATAGTCCTACTGTCCAAATTATAACTTTATGCCCTGGATGTCGTGCGCGCAGCTAGGTAGGTACGTTCCGTAACGCCTGAATGGCAATTTTGTATCTTATCGAGTCACCTAAAATAACATACTATTGAAAATCGATATTTTATTAAAAAAACTATTGTCTATAGCCTATCGTAATGTACATACGATACAACTGTGAAAAAAAAATAAGTTCGAAATAAGCATAAATAAAGCAAAGCACGACCGAAGGGAGTGTTTTAAATAGACACGATTTACGAATTTCATTTTTACATGTGTATCGTAAGACATTTATCAGTACGGATGGCCTTCCGAAGTTTTCAACCAGGCAAGATATAAACGACTCCTCGCACTAGTGTGTAAAGAAGTTATTTCAGTTGTTTCGGATAAAAATAGTGACGTTGCATTGCAGTACTCTGTATGGAATCTCAATAAACAGACTTTAATCGACGAGTATAAAAAGCCTGTCACTATTATGTTTTATCGATTATAATTCTTATAAAAGTTGTATAGGTAAATATAGGTACGATCAACTTGAATTATTGTGTTAATTATACATTAACTTTATTAATTTCGTTAGTACAGACAATTTTAAAAAATATTGTGATAATATTGTTTTCATTATGTTAGCATTCGTAAAAAGTGGCCAGGCATGGTGTCTGGGTGGCTGTTTTGAAATTGTTCTAATCACGTGTTTCTGGAGTAATATAGATATAGCAACAGCTATAGAACAGCAGCAAATACTCGTACAAGGCTACTATAGCGCGCTTTCTATATTACCTAGATCATTAAGTAAAATTGTTACTACAATTAAAAAAAAAAGTAATTGCGTTAGGTCATTTAAAACTGTCAACACAAACTAATATTACTAACATAGGTTTTAACAAATAAGCAGCAGAATTTAACAGCTTGAATTAGAAAAAAAATACAATCATGCTTTAAGAAAATCATTAACCACTAAGTAAATAAAATTTTAAAAATTAACACTATTTTAAACATTCTGTATATATAACGAAACTTAGTGTAAAAGGGTACAACTTAGTACAAATCCGTCAATTTACTAGTGTTAAATGTTAAGTAATACTTATTAATTTAGTGCAAACGGATATAATTCCCGCAAATGGATTGTATCACATGTAAAAAACTGTAATTCTAAGTGATTAAAGTCGACTTGTACCCGTAACAACATAATTTTATTCGTGGATATGGATTTATGTCTAATTGTATCTCAAAAATGTTTTTATTGTTCGTGTAAAATGATTTAAATACACATGGATCCTCATTATCCGATTGACCATCAAGAGAATATGAGTAGTTATAGCGTTACATACAACAAAAATCTAAGCGCGTAAAACTTAGCTACACTAATACCTTTTGTAAGTTTACAACGATATACTTTTTTTGTTAGTAAGAATTTATTTCAACTTATACCTAACACTGCATGGTCATTTGTGTTAGTTATACCATATTACACGACCGTAACTCTGTCAATTTACCTGATATCTTAGATCCTTTTACACCAACAGATGCCATTTTTTTTTTTGAAATTTTTTGGTATACTTAACTCAATTTGGCTTAAATTCGACTTATACCCCTTTTCACTAGGGTGCCAGATTTTTGGATATGACAATAAAAAACATACGTCTGAGTGTCCACGGTTCCTAATTACAAAAATAAAACCTAGAAAAACATATTGCGAAAGTACAAATCAAATTATTTATTAACTGAATATTTTGATTTGTACTTTTAATTTTCCTCCAGTAGTCACACTACTTAATACTATATAAATTATAAATATTGGATGTCATATACCAAAGAAAATTACCAAGATCACCTATGTCCGAGGTGGGGATCGAACCCACGTACTCAGCTTTCGCGGCTGATGCCTGTACCCCTCAGCCACGCGGTCTTAGCAACCACCGGTCAAATTTCTCGGGTATATGCAATCCCTTACAAGATAGGACATAGGTGATCTTGGTCGTTTTTCTTTGGTATATGACATCTAATATTTATAATTTATATAGTATTAAGTAGTGTGACTACTGGAGGAAAATTAAAAGTACAAATCAAAATATTTAGTTAATAAATAATTTGATTTGTACTTTTGCAATATGTTCAATAGATGGCAGCACCAGTTCTCTCTAGCTATTCTAGAAAACTGTAAAGTATTCTAATAGGAGGTGCAGGCATGTATTGCTTGCCCTCAGAGAATGGTCAAAGGCGCCTAGCCTTGTAAGGGATTGCATATACCCGAGAAATTTGACCGGTGGTTGCTAAGACCGAGTGGCCGAGGGGTACAGGCATCAGCCGCGTAAGCTGAGTACGTGGGTTCGATTCCCACCTCGGACATAGGTGATCTTGGTCGTTTTTATTTGGTATATGACATCTAATATATAAAACCTAGTTTGCTAGAATTATGTAAATAATCAACATAATCAATGTTTGAAAATGAATGTCGTGTTACTTTAATATTTAGGATAGTCGGGGAACGAATTCCGGTCTTTATCTTAGTTACGATCGAATCTATATTTCGATTAAAATATGAAAATGATTGATTTGTAGGTAAAAATACTAAAATCTGTATTAATGTAATCTGTAATGCAAAATTTTAGGAGTTTTTAAGAATTCATAAAACAGTCATTTGGTTCACCCTCTTGTTTTGATTTTTGAAGTACATAGTTATAAATGCGAACCCTCTTAAATGGTTCTTAGTGTAGCTACCGTATTAAATTACGAATAAACTAGTTATTGTTATAACTGCGAACCAAATGTTTAAGATTTCTTATCATTGCCAGTAGTATAAATTAAACACCTTACATTTTATTCAAAGTAGCGAAATATATCATTAAAAAAATTATATATTTCGCTCAATGTTTTGTATAAAAAAGTAAAATATTTAAAAAATCTACGTACCGTCAGTGACGGAAAATACGCATTTTTTTATAAGTATTTGAATGATTTTAGATTACCCGGTCTCGTGATTATTTTTTTGTGGTGGTATCCCATTTGTTTACATTTTTGATCTCCAATTCGATTTCACACCTTAGACCAGGAATGATATCACTCACAGGCTCCAAGTGTCTCCAGTGATCCATATTCTCAATAAGTCGGGTCTCCAAAGCCTGGAGCGAAGCACTATTAGGGTCTACAAATGCACAACAATGCCCCAGATTTCTAGAATAGCTCTATTAGTTCTGACTAGGAATGATATGACTCACAGGAAACTCCAAGCTCCATGCTCTCAATAAATTGGGTCTCCAAAGGCTGGAGCGAAGGACTATCAGGGTTCACGGCAGCACAACAATGCCCCAGATTTAATAGCTCTATTAGTCCAGGTCCAGACCCTGGATGATATGACTTACAGGTTCGAAGTGTCTCCAGTGGTCCATACTCTCAGCAGTCTCAGCAAGACGTCCCCAAAACCTGGAGTGAAGCACTCAGGATCTACGGCTACAAAGCAATGCCCCAGATTGCTAAAATAGCACTATTGGACCAGGAATGATACATGCTCTTAGCAAGATCAGGAGCGAAGCGCTTAAGGTCTACGGCTACAAAAAAAATATGCTCCAGATTACTGAAATGGCACTAGTAGTCCTAGCCAGGAATGCCTCATGACTCACAGGTTCTAAGTGTCTCCAGTGGTCCATGCTCTCAGCAAGTCGGTCTCCAAAGCCTGGAGCAAAGCACTCAGGGTCAACGGCTACAAAGCAATGACCCAGATTGGCGGGACCACCGTCACCGCTGTGGGACCATGAGCGGACGTGGTGACCATATTTAGACCCTGCAATAAGAATTTAAAATAAACACTCTCGGAAAGGGTTTTACGCTTGTTACATGTCATATACATGCTAGTATTGCTATGCCGCTAACCTAGTGCTGTCGTTAGTGCCTGGCGTGCCTTTACATTATCAACAATTGCCTATCACATTTAGGTACTGAAAAAAAAAATACACGTGCAAATAAATGTTACATTAAACTGTACATTGAATGGAGACGCTTGATTCAGGCTGCGAAGTTGTGTATATGTACGACTGCACGTGTTTGTAAACAAATTATTGCTCCCATTCACTTCTGACACGGACCAACTTGAAACATTGCGGTTTTAATGCATCTTTTAAAGACACTTCGCAGGCTTCCGCCAAGGGTTTGATCACATTACAATAAATGGAAAAATTAGGCACATTACTGGCTTTGTAAACATAACACTCTGCTTATAAATTAATTACAAAAAACTATCCCAGGTCGTAACCCACCCAAAGGTCTGTGGACCTAGCAGCATTTCCACGCTGAATCGCTAGAGATTTTCACTGGAGTAGGTACGAAACGGAGCAAAGATCGCACGGCCAACGTGCAATGTGCCACGCCCGGATCATTGATCATTAATTTATTTAGTAGAATTATCATAGTGGTACAGTGTCTACCAAAACTGCGATCAGTCGATCACCAATCCGCTGTCCCAGCGTGGCTATTATGGGCATTACATCCTAATCTCTCCATACACAAAGGTAATAGGAAAGGCCTATGTCCAGCAATGGCGTAAATTAGGCTGTAGATATGATCGAAGTCGAAGATTTCGAGAAGCACAACTATTGGAGTGACAGTGATCTGTAGGCTTATCTTATGATGGTACCGTGTTTATTTGTTTATCGTTATTACCGTCAAGTTCTAACAAGTATGCAAGTACGAAAGTGACGAGTAGCACGATAAACGGTAAACGCGTGACCATCTTATGCTACCTGAAATGACTCTGAGATGGTTCGTAGGTACAGATGATTGGTCATGATCGTGGCACTCATGAGGTCGAGAGTACGACTCGAAGCGTGTGAGGTATTCTAAGGGATCTAACATTAAACCAAATTAAGCTATATCTAAACTATACCTGAGCTGATTCCACAGAACAATTCCACCATAGCTGCCAGACCATATCCTTTGTAGCCTGACGTATGCTCTTGTCCCCCCAAGGGCATCAAGCAGCCAGTTTCAAATGCCTGCACAAAGGTGTAAAATGGGTAATGCAAACTCTTGCAGAGCATTGATTAAATTAGTTCCTAAAAACCTAAGCTTGGAAAAATTATACAACAGTTGCACCAGATCACCGGCCGTCTACTGGTAGCGCGTTGGTTTCAGCGCTAGCAGTATTGAATATTGATACGTTGAATGGCAAAGCTAATTCGCTGTGCTAGATATTAAGTTCCAGCTTCTCTCTCGTCACGGCTAGGTCGTAAAAAGAATGTGCTTCGCCTCAGCAAAGACCCCTGTTGAAGGTCTCTCCCCTGGATCCTAGAGTTTCAAGTGCAAACACCACAAATATCCAGTCGTTTTGTGAACCAGTTAATATTATGTGAATAGACAAAATGGTATATACCTAAACTAGTCAGATAAGATGTAAGTATATTGTTTTGAATATATTGTCACAATAATGTATAAGCAGATTAATATACTACTTAATGCATCCGAAGCCATACATGTAGGTACATACCTTATTATAGCCACTTTGGTTTTGAACTTTTTGAACACAAATATACAACCCAACCAGTCATTTCATGAACCAGTAAATTTTATATGAATGGACTTAGAATTCTATATAAACTAGTCAGATGTAGTAGGTATATTGTTTAGAATATATTGTCACAATAATAAAGGCAGATTAACGCACTAAAATGCATCGAAAGCCATATACGTAGGTACATATAACCACTTTGGTTTTGAACTCTATTGACTACTATTAGGGATCAAAATATAAATGCATTTTTGCCTGTCCTAGGCATTACATGGTTACGACCTCGTCACAATCAATTTCGAACTATAATACTAACCGTACATGATTTATCGCGATATTTTTTTATTGTAACTAAAAGTACTAACCAAGTTAGCGTCAGTAGTTTCCTTGCCATCTGGACCCTGCGCCCAGCCACTAGGAATGGGTTCTCCTTTCCGCCGCTGGATTTCTATCTGAAAATATATAATCATATGGTACATATGGTACATAACATTATAATATAATAGAAAAAATATTTATATATGAACAAAAAGCTCTCTATTGTTATACAACGCGACAACGCTGCTAGCGTTATGGGCACTTTTGCATCGGGAATGACAAGAGGGGTAGGGGGAAATAAGTAAAATTGTATTTTTATGTTTTATTTAATTGTGTATGACCTGAACTTTCCAATTCTCATGTGACTGAATGAATATCAAAAATGTTTGTTTATAGACATCGTATAATAACTAACCAAAAATACATACTACTTATACGATAAAAATTTATCAGAAATGAACAAAGCATGACCATTTAGTAATGGTCTCATCTCAGCGTTAATACAGTCGTGCAATAGGCATTAGCATAAATAAAATATGTAATTAGGTACCTACCTGACTAAAAAAAACCGGTTTACATTTTTGGTAAAAATGTAAACCGAATTATACTTAGGTATATGACCACATTTTTACGAGGATTATCCTCATTAGATTTGTAATACTCGTATTTCTGGAGTTAAATCTAGGTAAGTAGC
>JALPQI010005387.1:0-67816 GCA_025490895.1 Thaumatotibia leucotreta
CACTTGCGCGGGAATCGGCGCGCGGTGGCTGGCAACACCGCTCTACACAGTAGTCAAGTCAGTCCAGCGCGGCCCGCTCTCGCGTACGCACGTGTGTCTCGTAAACCCATGTCATCGCGATGGATGTGTTACCTAGTGGGAACCTATTTCGTGAGCTCCAGGATGTCACCGACACCGGCTATTTCGAGTGGAAACTGTCCTTAGAAGACTACTGGCAGCAGGTAAGCAAGCCATGCGGAGCGACCGTGCGTACTACTACTGTATATACCTATATGTCTGGATTGTCAGTACGCGTGCGTGAAGAGGACGGTCGATTTTCAATTTTTTTCTCCAGAAAATTGATTCGGACGTTTAAAATGGGAATAAATGCATTTACAACGGTTTTTCTGAGCCGTTTTGCCGCTGCTATGCGCCGAGTGTTGTTTACATTATTGGTTACGAGAGAACTAAAAATATCGAACGAATGCCGTGGATGTTTACTGACGGTCCGACTCGAGCGATTCTCTCGCTTCAGATGCGGGTATATCGTGGGGTCAATTTCGACCCGACTTATATATCTGACTCATCCGATTGTGTTTTGTCTTTATTTTATGTCTTACTGCTTTATTATGCGATTTTTTTTGCCATGTATTTATTAATCTTATTTGAACTAAGTTGACCAAAACAAATATATCTAATCTAAAAAGAAAAATGCTATTATTTTGATACTAAACATTTAAATATATTGATTACAACCCTTATATGTTTATAATGAATATACCTACCTACTGTAATTTGGTTTGTCAGTTTTGTCCCAATTTGCCAAAAGCGAAGCCTCTTTGACCTAGTTTTGATGTCCTATTCGTGGCCCGATGTTTTGATTTTCGGTCCCATTAGGGTCTGATAAGCAACATCGCACCATCGTACCCACATTCCATCTAAGTTACTTTTATTTTTGTACCTGATTATTTTTCGTTACCTTTTGCTGGCTTATTCACATTGTTTTTTTTATAACTTCCGTTCGTTTTACCTACTGTGTGGATGACTCGATCGTGTGTCACGGTAGGTATTATGGACAATCAAGTATGTACCTACACAATGACATTATGACTACCAATTTTACATTGTTACTCGCTAGATAAACTGACATAATGCAGCGCGATATGAAATAGCTAGGGTTGCCTGATTTTGTTTTGAGATATATGAAAAAAACAAGTACACACAGAAAAAATCCAGCATCTGGAGGGTAATAGGAGTTTCCTGGCTATTAAAGTCAAGTTTACAATTAAGTTCAATTATTGTAGCGTACTATATGCGTCTCGTAAAGTACATAGTGGTAAAATACAGTACAATACTTTATAGAATAGATATTACAGTAAGTCTGGTAACCCTAAAAATAGCCTACAAAGTTGATTATGATTACCTTTAACAAACGAGAGATACCGCACGAACGTATTTTTATTTATATTATCGTTTCTAATTAGAATAAACGAAATTCTAGAAAAGGGGCTACAATATTGAGCTTGTAAAAATTGTTGTAGTAAATAATTAAATATTTTTCTTTAAAATTATAAGTATATTGAACGTAAATGCCAAATAATGTCTATCATATAATATCATTTACATACGTGATGTAACTTATTTATTATACATTAGAGATTTTTATAGTTTTTGCAAAAATAGCGAAATTAGGGATATTGTTGTATTATTTGTATAGTAGATCGTGTAAAAGTTTATTTCAATTATATATTTTTGACCGTATCGTATAATGTTGTATACCTATCTAATTTACGTACCCGTACGTAGTACGTATCAGTAATGGCATCGAATAAACCTACGTACCTACCTTATCTGTCAAGTATTCAGATTTTGTTGTCTAAATCTATGATCGCGCTCTTAGTGTAATAGTACATTGTGTATTAAGGGCGGTATATATAAGAAATTGTGAACGAGTGTGAAAGTAAAGCCCAAGCCAAAGGCGCGGGCTTTACTTCACACGAGTTCATAATTCTTGTACCGCCCGTGGCACACACAATGTTTTTCGTCATACCTGTGAGGCAAAAAAAGTAATTAAAACTATATATTTTCACAAAACTACTCTATAGGGTCTAAATCATTTCTCAAAATCAGGGATAATTTAAATTCATCACTTTCATAAAAGGAATCTCGGCGCGGCGCCGCGCCGCGCTAGTGCGACGTTCTGTGGTATGAAAATCCATTATTGCCCATGAGCATAATACAGCTCATTACGTGCAAGCAGGCCTGCGTATAATAACACTTTTTACGAGCAGGTGTGATGAAAAGAATTATAATATCTCCACCAAATTAAATTTGCGCCTCGCGTACATTACGCTGCATACTAGCGAGGTGCACACTGATCTTGGTAGGCTGACAGATTTTTTTCGTCACTTCAAGACGACTGGCCAAATGTCCAGAAAATAAGTTCTAACACGTATTTACATATGGGTAAGGCCGCGGATTTTGACGAATGTGACACAGACATAACATAAAAAAATACGTTACGTTACCATAAAACGCAACGAAAGTTACTATAAAGCTCAGCTCATACTGGTATGAACTCTGATTAAATAAGGGTCGTAAAAAAAAAACATATTTTTATGACTAAATAGTTGTTTTAATCAGATATAATAATCAACCCATATAATGTAATTTCTCATACTTAGTAATTACTTAAATTAACAGTATTTATAAATGTTTTAATGCCATAATCTTTGGAACGAAATAAACTAAATAAATCACCATAAATGCTTAAATGGAAATTGAACTGTTATTAATTACCACTATTAAACGCGTTAATAAATTATACTGTATTTTATTAGCCCTAGGGGGGTAAAATTACCCACTGGAAAAAGCTAATTACTTAAAAAAACGCAAATCAAAATACACTAAATAACAAAATAATTTGATTTGTTTCGCAAACACTTGTTACAGTATGCTGTCATTCAAAATCTAATAAAACTCATTGAAATCAGTAAATTTCTGTGTGCACTTCCCTTTACCACATATTTTCGTTACGTAACATAAAAAATACGTTACGTTTTGTAAAAATGTAACGTATTCGTAACATAAGTGTAACGTATATTTAAAAAAAGGTTGATTATCTTGGTAAATAATTGCAATCTGAACATAATAATACATGCTACTGACGTTTGAAACTAAACCCTTTCGTATGAAAAAACAGCCGTTTAATAATAATCACTACTTACCGTAAAAATCACACCACCACTTTAGACGTTTTTTGCTGAAACTTTCGCCGCGTGCACTGTGACAATCATTTGTTAACGAATTAATGGGAGTGAGTGTGCCTATGGGTGTTGCCCTACTAGAATAAGAGTTCCTAGTGTCGATAAACAAAATTCTTCCAACATTGGCTTAAATATGACCTTAAAAAAGCGTTACGAAAGTATCGTAACGTAAGTTTGGAATTGGTGACCCAAAAAAGTAAAGGGAAAGAAAACAGTAAAATTGTTCACATATCATAAGTCCTTAATGAACGAAGCAATCGTTTATCATTCTAATTTGGTTTAAAATCAAACATTTAATGCTGACAAGTCTAATAATATGAAAAAAAAAGGTTTTAAGTACTCGTAGTCGAAAAAATTACTCGACTTATGTTACGTTTTTGGCAGAAATATTTATTTATTAATTTTAAATAAAGAGCTAAACTAGCTATTTCATTTGATTACATGTAACTGAGCATAGGGGAATATTTTAAAATTGATCGGAGTTCTCTAGATGTTGTCAGTTTTGTTTTATGAGCAAGACAAATTTTAAGCTCCGAATTCGTCAAAATCCGCGGCCTTACCCATATGCAGTTATTATTCAGTATCATACAGTACCTAATATTTCGTTTTTGATATGAATTTCATCGTAATTTGTGATTTGTGGTGTTAATTAGGTACGTACACAAAGCATGAATAGTCAAAGGCATAAAGGTATTAACAATTTAGTACCCCATGCTTTAAACAAAAGTAAAAACAGTGTGTAAATACTTATGCCCGATTGCACATATGGGTCATTAAAAAATGAATGTAGTTAACGATGCAGTAAAAACAATCAAACCAACGATCGTATTTTTTGGTGTTACGCAAGGTACTCTGTAAAAATGTAGATAAAGCATTTTTTGGCACTTGTATCGTGTATGTACTTTACTATTTAGGTATCTATAACAATAATTTTTGATAAGGGACATTTTTATAAAAAAATATTGTACACAATTAAGACCATCATTGCTCATAAACATACGTCGCACTCTAGCGGGCAGTTTCGTGGCAACGTAAGGTTTACAAAAAAAATCTTAACTTACGAGTATTAAAATGTATTTAGTATTTGTAACAGTTTATTTGAATTCGTTGAAAAGAAGCAAAACGTGTATTCGCTATAGCCAGCGTAGAAGAGGAAGTGAAGTTTATTCATACACAAATAAACATTTCTCCGAGATAAAAAATAACAAACAATTTTTTCAAAATTCGAATTTGCCAATGCAGTCTTTATTTAATGTAAAAAATAAGACTATGAACAAATTGTCAAAAGTACGCCTGCATCCTTAAGGAAAACAAGTATATCTGAAATTACAAAGTGTCTTAAAATCGAATCCCGGGAATTGACACTAAAAATAAATAAATAGTCTAATTTAAAACGAAGAGGTTGAGACTACAAATCATGTTAACCAAAACACACTTCATTGACCGTTGACCGCCGGAAATTTAGAAAAAATATTAATAATATATTCGCATGACATATCTACTTAAGTTAATTAAATATTTCACATACTAGTCAATTGTATTTTTATTTCAAATTGAATGAATACTAAAAAAATATGAGTTACTAACATACCACCTTAGTTTCTAAAATATTTAGAATTGTACATTATAAATACTAGGTACCAAATACTAAGTACAAATACTTCTGCTTATTTGAAAATGAATTGATGTATTTGCGAACCTTATCTATCATTTTGACAAGCCACCAAAATGCCCGCTGGAGTGCGACGTATGCTCATAAATTGTATTTGTGAAATTATTACCAATTTTTTATATTATTTTGATATTTACATTTTATCACTTTTTTATAAATAAGAAATTAATATTTTGTTAATCATCATAATATGATACAAAACTTTATTTTTAAACAGAATTATTAAAAAGAGACCACAATCAACAAAATGGAAAGTACGGGAGGACGCGCCAACTAGTAACACTAATATAATATGAACAAATTGTGTAAAAAAAGGTAACGAAATAGGAAAATCAAGCACCTTCTTACTTGTATGTAAACTTTCGGAAATACTATTATTCATTTAACAATGACATTGAGACTGTACAATGCTTAATAATTCAAATTCAGTGAATGAATTAATACCTAGGTACTAATAATAGTCAGACTAGTTATAATCTAGGTTCTACGCAAAGAAAAGACAAACAAGGCCGATAGGTCGCATTCCTTAGCGCCACCGCTCTAAACCAGGTACTTCTTACCTTACTAAGCTTAAGCAAAACAGTGTATTATGTACATGACCTTGAAATATGTATTAATTAACCAAGGGAGAACGGGAGGGATATTACATTGGCAGAGTCTCACTTATACAGGGTGGCTCATTCAAATCGGTCAGTATGGGAAAGTCTGAAACTATAAGACATACGTAGATCTGTTCTTAGGAACCATGTCATCGATTTTAATAATAAAGAAAACTGCGTTGATAAATATGAACGTAAAAAAAAAATTTTTTTTAAGATTTACACAGTTAACGCCTTGCAGAATAAATGTAAGTACGTGAAAACATTGAATTTTATTCATTGTAGATATCATCTTTCTTAGAGACAATTCGCCGCGAGTGGGTAACGAAAACGCTGCGTACTCGGTAGAAAATCGCTGAGCGTGATCTGCGTCTTGGACAGTCACTTGTGTAATGGATTCCGACTAGGGAACACTTAGCGACGAAATCGCGACGCACTCGTGGCAATTTGGTTACAGGCTCGCGACGAACTCGCTTCGCTTTCGGCTCTCTTGCATTAAGAATTTCGATGGACCAAGCTCTGCTCCTAAGCATGCGAAAGGACTATCTCCACACAAATTTTCATGAAGATCTTGTACACGATATCCGTGGTCTAGGTATGGATGCGTATCAAATAGACAGAGTTACCTTTCGTATTTATAATATTAGTATAATTATTTAGTAAAACAACACGAAGTATCTGCTACGTAGTGAAGGGATCCGCAGGTACATACTTTTATAAACAACTAATAAAATCATGTGACTTATACCGGCTCGCGCATAAGACTCCTTAATATGTATGTAGTGTCTTTGGACCTCTGGGGGTTAATTCGTTGACGCTTCAAGGACGTACTGTTGTCGGGCCTTGTTTCAGGCAACCCTTCAGCTGTCAACCCTGAGACTAAAATCTTTAGGAGGTTTCGTGTGAGTAAAAAGGGCGAGTAAGCGACGAGCTATCGACAATTTTCTCGCCTAAAAACGAACAAAAGATATAGATCCCGTGTCAGTGAAAGTGACAGATATATTTATAGTTGGCCGTTGTTTGTTCACACTGCGTCTTCGTCACACTTAAGTACAAATATGTAAGTGTGGCAGAAAGGCAATTCGTCGAGAATTCGCCCTGAAGCCCCTCAGATGACACGACTCTTGCGTCGGTGAATTGTCGAAAATCCAAAATGGCTGACCCACAACGCACTAATTGGTACAAATGAACGTTAACTGGCCTAGTCATTATCTCCAGCATGTTTTATCTGTGGATAAGCCTTGTTAAAAATGCTTCGGTATATGAGTAAATGTCCCAAGTACATTTTGTGTCATGGCGTACTTTGTGGCATTTTAAACATGAATAGTGGGACGGAAAATAACAGTTAAACCACTGACAATTGGCCAGAAATGTCCACAAATAATCCCTTAGAACAAATAAGGTAGAAATATATTTGGGAGACCTTTTGTATTATTGGTATATTCTGATTTAGGAATCGAAAGTGCTGTAGTTCTGCGTAAAGATAACATAATCGATATTGCCGACATTATACTTTTGTAAGCAATTGATTGAGTTAAAAAGATTATCTCATAAAGTTGATAAATGTGTTAGCGATGTGTGTTAGTGTTAAAAATTTTACTTTTGTTTTACAATCATACCCAGAATCAATCCTTCCGGCGTTATAGGAGAATGTATAGCATTTCTTCCATTACGTTACCATTTTCAAATGTTTTTCCGTGGTAACGGAATGATTAGGATAAATTTCTTCTACTGTTAGTATCAAAGGAGCATGTCATGTGTGTCTTAAGAAGTATAATAAAAATGGTCATATAGTATTAGTTTTCATATCCATTGACCTCTTGTATGTTTCAATAACAACCAGAGCATATTAATACCTGGTCAGTAATTTCCTCATACCAAATTACAAGCAAAAATAGGCTCATCACCATCTGACTAAGGATCATTATGAATATTATTTTTCGGATCTTCAGTCCAACGTCGCCTTATTGGCAGTATGTAAACCGGTAAATATGGCCTGAAATGACAATACAGGAAAACCAGAATCTAATAATACGACAGCTAGTTTCCTGCAGTTGTATGACGTGCAGAGAAAGGAATTGAATATTCGTCATGATTTTGTGGAACTCGGTGTTCAAGTTTAAATGACAAGCGGTGATATCGGCGATTGTGTGAAGGTGCCTTTAGACCAAACGAGCGTTCGCTCATTCTATCCCCCACTCTACGAAATCAACGATTTTCGAAGAACCACGTTTTGTGTAATGAACAAATTTCGTTCAGTGGGGGATAGAATGAGCGAATGCTCGTTTGGTCTAAATGCACCTTTAGGGTCTCACCAAACCAATCGACGCGGAGTCGGCTTTCGCCGAGTGTTTTACACCACACTATTCGCATTTAGCCGATCGACCGTCTCCGCGGTTGAACACCTGCGTTAAGCAGTCTCATCCTCCTTACGGCCGTCGAAACGCTCGATCGGCTGCGATTTGCTACCGCAACAGTTGTAAAGCGGCGGTCGGCTCTCCCGTGCTCCGTCCTGCCGTCGAGACGTCAGACAGCACGCGTACAGCCGCTGAGTCCGACGAACAGATAGATAGGACAGCGGGTGATCGGCAATCGTAAATCTCATTTTTGGAGACTAGTTGTTAGTACCTAACTAGTTTGAAATTGAACAGACGTGTAAGATTACGACAGTATTACTTCGTGTTATCAGATCTATTGCAGATTTTAATGTGGGTAATAATTCAAATTAATAAATACAAACGCATCAGTAGCTACTTCGGCCGTCATCGGCTCTTTTCGGCCGTCGTCAGCTATGTTCGGCCGTCGAAGACGCTGAACGGCTTCCGCCAGCTCTGACCGGTCCTTATCGTAGGTACTCGGCCGTGATCGGAGCCGTTCAACTCTTTCCGGCACCGTACGGCGGTATTAGGAGATTTAGGAATGCGAACGTGTGCGTTAGGCTGCAAACGGGGTCGTACGAATGCGAACAGCTTTACGGCAAAACGCTGTTTTCCCGTCGAAAGACGTCGTTTCGCGTGGGCCGAGCCGATTTACGATGTCCTCGCTCTTATTGCGTTGACATAAAGCTTTTTTCGTACGCGATTAGCCGAAACGGCGTCGACTAGTTTGGTGAGACCCTTACGGTATATACATGGGTAAAATCGACTCGGCTGTCAAATTCGAATCACTAAAGCTAACGTGTAATGATTCTTACCCAATTCTATGGTTTGTTTTACATTTATGGATTGCCTTACTCGGCCTGTCATTTCCATACATTATGTGTCAAAAAGTGCATTGTTGACAAATAATCTATGAAACTGACAGCTGTTAGAATTGACTTCACATCACAGCGGCGGCCGAGTATAGATTTATAAAAATTAATAAAAATTAATATTTTCATTTGCAAATATTTAATCGTAATGATGTAAAAATAGTAACAAAATGGAAAAGTTAAACAATCATTAATCATTAGTCTTAATTGTATACAGACATCTAGAGACTTGAGACATATACAAAAGATTACGAAGTACATTTCTGTCAAGTGGTAGGTAACGATGGGGGGTAGTAGAGGGGTGTCACTAAGCGTGTACTCGAAGTGTTTGACTTGTCTGAAGTGATGTCACAATTCCGAAAGGCGTAGAACTGGCTAAACAGTATGCATAATATATTTTAAGAAGATGAAAGCAAGTAAAATTATTTAAATAACTTTTTGTTATGGCTGAATTAAAATGGAAATATGATATTGTTAAATAAAATGAACTTAATCACGTATCAGATAATTTCGTAATATTTATACGCAATTCAATCTCGTTAGTTATAACGTGAAAATCGTGAAAGTTTTAATCAGTTAATTGGAAATACGTTATATTTAACAGTAGCGTTATTTGGGGCGATAGCAAAAAAAAAGCAGACAGTTTAGGAATTTAATGTAATCTAAAAATAACGTTACCCATATAGTTTGGATGACTAACTTTCGTAACACTATAGAAACGATCGTGATTTTTGTCTTCATTAAGCCCTTTACTATATTTTTTATATACAATCGACCCATTTTTCCAGACCGAATAAAACGGAATCGTTTCAAATAGAAACACGAATGATGTTCGCTCGATAGGAAATCAAATGCACATTTAAACTGTAACCGTTCCCACGGTTTTACGTAACCTAAATAACTTATTCAGGTCAAAGTCTAGACCGCATGCAAGCCCTACATTGATCCACTGAATACTTGCTAAGGTTTGTTTCATACATCTTTAAGGGAATATAGTTTAAAATTCAGCATAGGTTGTAAATATATTGTTTAGTACAGATGGTGCCTTTTTGGGCTCTAGTGCGAGAAGTGTGTCATTTTACGTCAGGTCCATCTGCACTAAAACACGTCGTACGAGACACGTGCAAAAATGAAATTCGTAACTCGTGTCCATTTAAAACACTTTCTATCGGTCGTGTTTTAAAACATCGCCACTCATTTCAAATTTCATGTTTTTCGCACTTGTGTCGTTATGTACTATTACAATGCACATGCTCAAGTGCTTTCTTCTTTAAGGGCAATCTTATGCACAGAAAGAGTTTCGCACTCATGCAGGAATGAATTTTTGTCGTATTTTCCGCACGGCCTGGTTGGTACTGCCTAGATAGTCTGGTTTTTCTCGCATAATGCGTTGTAAAATGTTGTATGAAAAACATGTTGAAATGTAGGCTTTTTTCAGGAGGAGTGTCGGTGATTTTATAAAACACTAGCAAAGTGAACTTAGACCTTAAGAAACAAAACAATAAAAAAAGAGTAACATTTAGAAACTTGGTAACAAAATAGGAAACCGTAGCGCTAGTAAATGTATGAAATTCTCGAGAAATTATATTCTGCACTATCGCCTTCCAAAACAAAGATATTAATATTAAACTATTGGTTCCCGACAAGTCATTCCCTTTAATATGAATCATTAGACTAATTATAAATAACATAACTAACATTACATACTAGACCCTAACACAAGCACTCAAAGTTCATATTACCCACTCGCACCTCGTATGCAAAGTTAATTCTGATTATTACCTAAGGTTATCAAAATAAGGTCGAAGTTTACTTGACCCAGACGATGATTCACCACTTATAAACAAATAAAACATTGAAGTCGCTCGCCATACAAAATTGGTTTTCAAAAACGGGCCTCAAATTAGAAGACTACTGTCACCCCCGCTTGAATAAATCACGCTAATAAATTATACAGTGTGTGGCCAACAATCAGGGTGAAAATTCAAACGGTGCATTAATAAGCTAATCAACAATAATTTCCACATACAGGGTGTTTTTTTTTCGACCGTTCAAATTCTACGTAGTGAATGTGTAGGTCATTCTCACCAACTTTTACTATGGGGACAAAGTCGAAATCGCGAAAAAAAATCAGCTGTTTCATACAAATTGGCGGCATTACGCCGGCCGAAATGTATGAAACAGCTGATTTTTTTTTCGCGATTTCGACTTTGTCCCCATAGTAAAAGTTGGTCAGTATGACCTACACATTCACTACGTAGAATTTGAACGGTCGAAAAAAAAACACCCTGTATATTATTGTAATATAAAAATAATTCTTTTTTTATTTTTTTCTTCGGATTTTAGTTGTTTTGAAGTTATGAATAACTTAAAATTTTTGAAACATTGAAAACTGTACTAAAAGTTGAAATAAGCTTAAACAAATTAGTATAAAAATAAAATAACTATTATGATTATGACCTGGTACAGTCAAGGGTATAAATATGTATACCTACACTTTTTTATCTTGTGTCGTTACAATAAGGTACAAAAGTGTATACATATTTTTGCCCTTGACTGTACGCTATCAAGATGTCTTGCGACTATCAAGCTACGATATCGTGGTGCCAAGATCCAGTATTTAGAGTCCATAACTTTGAATAACAATTTCTCCGAACTTAATAATTTTGAAACATCGGAACGTTTACAGGATTATTGTGGATAGTCTAAGGAGTGACCCATTTCATCGTTCTCCCGTGTTAAAGGCCATACTGTATATTAACTCTTAAACTCATATAAAATTAACCCGCTATTTAAAAATGTCTAAATCGCACTTTTAAATGAGCGAGCGTGATGGACCACTTTACGTATCAAGTAAACGCTAACGTAAACGTTATTTGTCAAATAATGTCAACTCGTGAGTAGTAAGCAAATAAGTAGATGGATGCAAGCAAGGTGACCATAAATATCGCAACACGTATACTCAGCCTGGTATTGTATACATATTTCTGATGGCGCCTGTACGGGTGCCTAAGTGCCTATGGGAATTATGGGAATATTCCGAACATTCAGAACAAAGGTAGCTATTTGCTTTGAGCGGCGACGAACGAAATAGTGTTAGTGTAACCCTTAATACGGTTAGCTTCGGTTGCCCGGGATTGGTTTATTTGACACCCTGTATGTGTGAAATCAAACTTCAACGTTCGTGAATATTCATGAGGTTGCAAAAATCCACCGGATACTTTTAACCCTCTCGTGTTCTGGTTTTTTTAATAGTTTTCCCGTGCGTGGATTCCACCATAGTTAAAAATAAATACAAAGGGACATTTGGGAGTTGTGGGTGTACAGTCAAGGGCATTAATATATATACACTTCTCCATACTGATCCCTTACAAATGCGTCTATATATTAATGCACTCGACTGTACGTAGATCCACTGCTGTACCTAGACCCCTATTACTTAGAATAATATATGGACGCATCAGGTAAATTCTCAACTATATTTTTGTCTTTGCCGTGTGGTGACGGCAGTAAGAATACATTTGTCACCACCCCAACTCCTCCTGCGGGTGTCGTAAGAGTCGACTAAGGGATTGAAGTGTCAATGACCATACTACAAGATTGATGATGGGCAGCAACGTCATCATAGTGGACACATTACTGCGATCGCCAATCCGCTTGCCCAGCGTGGCGATTATGGGCATTTACCTCCTAATGCGTCTATACGCATGGTTAATAGGAGAGGCCTACGTCCAGCAGTTGTATGAATTGGATGCTTAAAAACATCTGATTTGCATACATTTCGACATGTCGGCTGACACTCTATAAAAAGTGTAACTACTATTAGCAACATCGTATGTCAGAATTGAATCAGAGCTGAGATACGAGCTTTATTTCAAGTAGGTGTTTGTTACTGAGTGATTTTGGTTGTCAACGGACGATTTGTTTCTTTGACTGCATGACATAGAGTGTCTAAATCTGAGTCGAGTCTTAGAACGAAGACGACTCGAGTCTATCAACAGCTATTACTTTAAAACTTTTCTTTGATAATAGGACTGTTTGTAAGCCAGATAATATATCAAATCATACACACACATATTTGTCATAATCGCATGCCATTACAGCATTTATATATCAGTATATAAGGCCGTGAGTTGCCTGTACTATGAAATTGTACTTATCAATAGTAAACACAATGAGTTATCGTAAAATATCCGTTAGGTATACATTGTAAAAGTAAAATCAGCTGATTTCATAATTTCTTAGTAGTGTGATTCATTTCATTTGTAATGGATATTGTAATGTTTCCGATCTAGTCTTAGCACATGCTGTGCGACTAGGGCCTGCTCCCGGTTCTCTCAGTACCGGGAATTTCCCGGTACTCCCGGTACCGAGAGAACCGGTACTGAAGATAATGTCCCGGTTCTTTCCCGGTTCTATGTTAAATAATCAAGATACGTGTTTTTCCAGATCTGTGTTGTGTATTAACAAATATACAGATTATGTTTTTAACTCTTATGTAGCTGTGATCGTGTAAAGCACACGAGTGCTTTTGTGTTTATACATTTATTTATATTTAAAGTAAAACATTTATACATAATACAATTAATACATAAAATGGATAAAATCTATAGGTATATTACACGTGCTGTAGTCCTATCCACAAAAAAAAGCTATCTTTGAATTATGACATTTTGATGTTGACTGGACTGATGTATACCAATTTTAATAATATCAAATTTGATTATTTATTTATACATAGGGGCTATATTATTTCTTGTTCAGATCATCAGATCAGCAAAACAAACAAGTATTGCAAGAAATTAGCAGATTTCATGCAAAACAAACATAACTCACTGTGTAACAAGAAAATAACTCTGGCACATTTTATGGATTTAAATATTATTCTAAATGCAAATACGATGGTTTTGTTTTTTGAAACGTACCATTGCAATGTAGGTACATTTCAGAATCTAAACTGCCACAATCCGTGTTGCGTTTCCATTGTTTATAAATAATACATGCACATTTATTTAATTCAAAACAGTCACTTGTACAAATATGACACCTGAGCACTGTGATTGATGGACTCGAATATATTTTTAATTCAAAAAGTTTGCAAATCCAAATACGGTAGTTTTGTTGTAGGAAAAATTCAATTTAAAACGATACAATTTTAAAATGTAAACCGCCACATTCCGTATTGTGACTCCTTTTTATATAAAGGAACACAATATTTACATATTTATTTTATTCAAAACGGCTACATATACAATTATGGCAGTTTTCCTTATAACATTCTTAACATAATCACTTCTTTTTTGGCTTTATGGCACTTTTTCCCAAAAATGTCATGCGTTTTGGTCAACGGTCGAGTCGCAACTGACAAAATGGTGGTTTAGGACTGAAGTTAGTAACGAAAGTGTGATAGTGCAAAAAAACCTGCATAATTTTGATACTTTCTAACGACAGATCGACAGGTGTCTTAGTGCCACGTAAAATATTAGTGTTTATAATGTCGTTATTGCAA
Organism: Thaumatotibia leucotreta; assembly: GCA_025490895.1. Classification (NCBI taxonomy): domain Eukaryota; kingdom Metazoa; phylum Arthropoda; class Insecta; order Lepidoptera; family Tortricidae; genus Thaumatotibia; species Thaumatotibia leucotreta. The sequence continues at coordinate 14,276 of JALPQI010005387.1, forward strand.
TAAAATATTTTTTCATGGTTTTTAGACACAACTAAATGCGCTTTTGTCTTTAATGGACCCTGTTCCAAAAAAGGGTGACAGATCGGATCCATCGAATTATAGGCCTATCGCTATCACCTCCCTTCTCTCTAAGGTCATGGAGCGTATAGTTAACGCTAAGCTCCTTGGTTACCTAGAAGAACACGATCTTATAAGCGACCGCCAGTATGGCTTTCGCCACGATCGCTCTACCGGTGATCTTCTAGTGTACCTCACTCACCGCTGGGCATCAGCCATTGAGAGTCAAGGCGAGGCTTTGGCAGTCAGCCTAGATATAGCGAAGGCGTTCGATCGGTTCTGGCATAGGGGCCTTTTGTCGAAGTTGCCATCTTATGGACTGCCCGAGGGATTATGCAGATGGATTGCTAGCTTTTTGTCCGGCAGACGCATTCGTGCCGTAGTAGACGGTAGCTGCTCTGATAGCATGGACATAAACGCTGGCGTCCCGCAAGGCTCTGTGCTATCCCCAACGCTGTTCCTTCTGCATATCAATGACATGTTGTCTATCGGCGACCTCCATTGCTATGCGGATGACAGTACTGGGGATACTTTTTACACAGGCCGTGCTAATATCCCTCGCTCTGTGGTACTGGAAAGTCGCGGAAAACTTGTGTCTGACATCGAGAACACTTTATCTAGAGTCTCGTTATGGGGTCGGGATAACCTAGTCAGGTTCAACCCCACAAAGACACAAGTTTGCGCGTTTACCGCTAAAAAAGCCCCATTTACTGTGGCTCCAAAGTTCCAAGACACAGCTCTTACCATGTCAGGGAGTATTGGGATCCTCGGAGTCGACATTTCCAACGACGTCCAATTCCGATGTCACCTAGAGGGAAAAGCTACGCTGGCATCCAAAAAGCTCGGGGTGCTCAATAAAGCGAGGGGATACTTTACTCCGGGGCAAAGACTTCTGTTATATAAGTCGCAAGTCAGACCCCATATGGAGTATTGCTGTCACCTCTGGGCAGGAGCACCTGTATACCAGCTTGCACCCTTTGACTCGGTTCAGAGACGAGCTGTCCGAATAGTCGACGATCCCAGACTCACAGGCGGTATTGAACCCTTAAGTCTAAGGAGAGACTTCGCCTCCTTATGTGTGTTCTATCGTCTGTACAATGGGTTGTGCTCTGAAGAACTGTTCGACATGATGCCAACGTCCACTTTTCATCATCGCACCGCTCGCCACCGACTGGGCGCTCATCCTCACACCTTGCAACCTAAATGGTCGCGCACCGTGCGGTTTCAGAGGAACTTCCTCCCGCGGACGGTCCGTCTGTGGAATGAGCTCCCTGCCGAGGTTTTCCCGTTGGACTACAGTATGGGGTTCTTCAAAAGAGGAGTGTACAAGTTCTTATTGGGTCGGCAACGCGCATGTGACACCCCTGGGGTTGCAAGCGCCCATAGGCTACGGTGACTGCTTTCCATCAGGCGGGCCGTATGCTTGTTTGCCACCGACGTGGTAAAAAAAAAATAGTTTGTGAGTTTTGTGACATTTTCATAAAGGTACAACATTGTCACTTAAGCACAAGGACGCTCTAATTCGTATAAAAATACGAGCGAATTTCGTCCATATGGTACGCGACCTTTAACTTGAAAACGTCACATTTAATACTATATAAGCGCGGCATTACGGTTTATTTATGTTTCTTTATTCAATAAGCAATTTAGTAATAAAGTCATTAAGTCATACGCCGAATGAAGAACCGGACAGAACCGGGAGTCCCGGTACTGGTACCGCTCGGTACCGGGAAATGAAAATCTCAGTACCGGCCCCGGTACTGCAGGCCCTATGTGCGACAGATGTCGCTGCGAGATAGACTTCCTGTGTTTTTCTAATTATATTAATAAAAGAGGGACGGATAGTCTATCCCACAGCGACATGTCGTACCAATCATGTTCTAACCCTACAGACGTATTATACTATTCAACGTCAACGTATTAAATCCAACGAATCCAAAATAAAATATAAACAAATATGGCTGACTTTCTATAGCATTTGACGTCCTTGACACATATCCTGAAACACGTTCGCAGATATATTTTTACGTACCGGAAAAAGGGGCAAATAGGAATGACGGGGTAAATAGGAATGTAGAGTAAACTAGTCTGTTAACCCGGGACAAACAGTCCAGATTAGAATAGCAGATTTTTCCATATGTGCTATTCTAAACTGGACTGTTTGTCCTGAGCTAACAGACTAGTTTACTGTACATTCCTATTTACCCCGTCATTCCTATTTACCCCTTTTAACGGTACTATACGTACGTATGTATACTAATAAATATCAATAATATATTAAAAATGTGTGTGAACGCAAAGCTTAAGTTTTGAAGTCGGGAAGGTGATTGATAAGACCGATATTGTGTCCTAAAATTGCAGGATTATCAAATAGTGCAAGTTTTTAGGTTTGTTTACATTTTTTTATTTCTATTGACGAATGGTATACGTAGTAATTTATATTTATTATAATTTAAAATTTTAAAAGATTTGACTTGTCCTTTTCAACATTATATGCACTGATTTTGCACTTAACCCTTAATAAGGCATCAGTCACACCTAAATTTCATTGGCTTTGACACTAATTAAATGACAGAATAAGTTTCAAATTGAGGTGGTAAATATATTACCATTGCCCTATTAAGGGTTAATCTAACTTACGCACTTACAAGGCACAATTGTAATAAAGTGTAGTCACGATTCTATGATTTTGATGATTTTTTGATTTGATGAACGTCTCTCTTCTCGAATCTTTCGTCTCTCGTCTGTACGAAAATCTCTTCCACACATTTTGGTCATTATCCAACACCATTTTCACATAATATTCACTATGGGGTTCACTTAGTACTCGTAAAACCAAAGGAAAATTATGGTCTATTATACGGTCATCATCATCAGCAACCTATATGAGTACACTGCTGGGCAAACGGCATCTTGGACGCATAAGGAGGTAAATGCCCATAATCCCGCTTGGATTGGCGATTGCAGTAGTTCACTATGATGCTGCCCATCATCAATCTTCGATAAATAAATGGTAAGTGACACTTCAATCCCTCAGCCGACTCTTACGAGGCACGCGGGATAAGTTGGGTATGTATTTTATTCTTATATAACATTTGTGTGCCATAGCTGTTTCAAAGTTAGCCCCATAGTGAATATTGTTATTGCTATTTCTCGTTTGTATTATATCACGTTTTAGATTCCATTTTACCAACACTAGACAATTGTTTATCGAGAATGATTCACCATTTTCTAGTCACTGATGACAGTAGCTTCGCACGACATTGACACACATGACGTAACTCTTGACATATAATTATAAATAACAACTCTAACAGATTATGTTCGTATAAAATAATATTGGCATATATCACACAAATTCTTGTACGATTGTAACGTTTATATTTAGATTGAAGCTATTTTAAGTTCGAGTGAAAAGTGATCTTAAGAAACGTCTTAAAAGGTAAATGTTAAATATATTGACAGTGTCATTTTTACTACAAAGGATCAAAGACAAACTCTTAATTTTAATTATATTTACTTAGTGATTTATCAAAAAGTTTTTACTATCAAATATCAAAAGAGTTTGTTCGGAAAGTGATAAGATATATCGTAGCGCTCAAAAATATCTAAACGCGCCTCTATTGCTATGGAAATAAATGCGTGTTCAGACATTTTTGAGCACTCCAGACGCAACGATATATCTGATAGGGACTGTATGAGCGTCCATTGACGTCCGACGCCTCTTCAACGGCCCTAGCAAAAGTGCCTCTTTTAAATTATATTGACTAAAAGATAGCTGCGAGAATGATAAACATTATCGCGTCGCGTGACACTTGTGCTAGGTAGGCAACCTAGTACAAGTATACTATACTACGGTCTGAGCAGAAAGCGAAGGCGCGTCAAGTATTTTTTTAAATAGCTTCGTTATTGCTTAAAAAATGTTCAAATCCATAGGCACTGGTCTCACCGCGGGCTACTAAGCTATGAACTATCGGCTATAAACACGAACAAAAGATACGCACTCCCGTATAAATAAAAGAGACACAGTGATAGTCGCCCAGCTATCAGCTATCATCACCGGGCGAGTATCACCGTGTCTCTTTTTTTTACACGGGAGTGCGTCCTTTTGTTCGTGTTTGTAGCCGATAGATAGTCCATAGCTTAGTAGCTCGCGGTGAGACCAGTGCCTATCACTGAGCCCTTTCATTTATTGAATATTATTATTGCTTAGTATTTCCCTGAAAACGGGGACAGTTGGCGTCCCGCTAACCCTTTGCGCTAACCATAAGTTATGCTGAAAACGACCAACTTTCATTTTGTCAATGCAGAAAGCGACAAAACTGTGTTGTGTTAAAGCTTGAATCAAAAAAATTGAAGTTAGTCGATTTCTGCAAAAGAATGGTCATATAGCGGGACGATTGGCAGCCCTATTTCCAAAGCAAATCATAAAAGAATCGATCGTCCGCAACCTACGAATTCTGGCTTTACCCGGGAGCCCGTTTCTCAAAACAAGGTCATCATTGTTGAATAAACAAAAATATCACAATAACCTTCCGTCTCCAACAGGCCAATTGAAGTGCAAGCGATAACTTTCAGCCACACCGCCTCAATGCTTTGACCTAAACCAGAAATCCATTGCAAAATGCGTGTCGTCTCAATCCGAGGAGACGGGAACTGTCTCTTCCGTTCCATCGCTTACTGTGTCTATCAAAACCAAGAACGGCATCGTGAAATCCGTATGAAAGCCATCGAGGCTGTTGTAAAACACTGGCACAGGTATAAAGACTTCATAATCGGAGATCGCTCGTATGGATGCGGGATCCAAAACTCTTCAGATTACTACCGTCTCATGTCCAGAGACGGGGAGTACGCTGGTCACGTGGAACTGCATTCTGTCAGTGAAATATACAGCGAATACACCTTCAAAGTGCATAGGACGGGTTGCAGCAGGACTATAGATTACGGAACGGGTCCGGTGGAAAAACATCTGCTTTTTTCTGGGTATTGCGATGCTGGGCATTACAGTGTTTTGGAATAATAAGTTGTTTAATTGTAGTTTTACCCCCTTATTCATAAACGTCTAACTTAAACCGGTATTGTTTGTCCCTTTACGCCTTATTAATATGTCTATAAAAGTGAAAGGGACAAACAATACTTAGCGGCTTGTTAAGTTACGTTTATGAATAATGAATAGTTTTATAAGCTCCGGTCAAACGGTTCGACTAGTCTCACGTCAATTCAGTCCTAAGATACACAGTTCAAATTCGCGTGGCATCAGTCAGCAGATAATATGACTGCGGCCCCACCGCGAACTTCGAAGTTCGCAAATTTCGAGGATTTGTCTCTGTCACTCTAATGACGCCTTCTTTGGTGTGGCAGAGGAAATTCCCTGAAATTCGCGAACTTCGGAGTACACGGTAGCAGGCCGGAATTAGTATGTGAACGATGTCTTAGGCACTGGTCTCACCGCGAGCTACTAAGCTATGAACTACCGGCTATAAACACGTACAAAAGATACGCACTCCCGTGTAAATAAAAGAGACACGGCGGTACTCGCCCGGCGGTGATAGCTGATAGCTGGGCTATCATGTTTATAGCCCATAGTTATAGCTTAGTAGCTCGCGGTGAGACCAGTGCCTTAGATACCCTTCAAATCATCACAGGGCTAGCATATCTTGAGTTTGACAGTAACTCGCGGCCTCCTCGCGGCTGTCTGTCTCTGTTTAATAAATTCAATCGAAAAGAGACGGTTAGCCGCGAGAAGGCAGCTTGTTGCTGGCAAACCATAAATTGGCCCACATTGGCCAATGTGTACAGCAGCCTTTATTAATAACTCCAAAAATAAATATATGACCGTTTTTATTATTAAATTTACGAGAAAAGGTACGATTACGAAATGTCTATGAATAAAATCTCTTTCAATTCCCAATAATTTCCGAATGTCAAGGCTTGGTAAACGTGTTCGTGAAATTTACATAAACTTGGTTGAATATGTAAAATAAATACGTAACGCTTTGATAATATTTACTTGATTCCCGCTAACGAATGACGTTTAACGGCCGTTAACGATGTCTGTGTTGACTTAGTGTACTGGATTCTTCGCCTATCTCTGTCCACTGCTGGACTTAGGTGTCTCCTAACTTTGCGTGTGGACGCATTAGGAGCAAATGCCCATAATCGCCATGGGCAAGCGGATTGGCGAGCGCAGTAGTGTTCACTATGATGAATCAATGAAGAATGCTGCCTTTAGTAAATTAATGTAAAGTGACACCTCAATGCTGCGACCATATACCTATAACATGGACGTCTAACGCCAGCTCAAAAATGCCCCCAAAAGCGATTGTTCAATTGCGATTGGGCAGGACGTAGCGCTTTTCTTACACCACGCATATTTCGGCGCAACATCTTTGACAAATGTTTAAAGAATATAGCCAATCAAAACTTTGATGGACCAATCACAACTATTTTTAAATGGCGGTTTAAGTTTTTATAGGTTGATATTGATATTCATGACCGTTTTGCATTGAAGAGGGGGAGACAGTTGTCAAATAAAATTCAGGACCGTTTTTGAAAGGCAATTTAATATGGCGTGCGGCTTCCATGTTTTATTTGTTCGTAGATATTCTGTGGTTATAAGTGACACCTCAATGCCTCAATACCTTACTCGATTCTTATAAGACCCGCGGGCTTAGGAATGGTCGAAAGTAGTGATTCATCGCAAGCGTGTGAGACCATGACTACTATACTATGAGCTACGCCCGCATTATTAACGCAGCCTTATGTCCTGGCCACGACATTGGTCTAAGGCGACCAGCGGCGAGCGAATCCATGAGTTAAAGCTGGGTGCCGATATGGGTACTCCCTCTCGCACGAATGGTTTTCCGCTAAGCCGGTCGCCTTAGACCAATGTGCTATCCCGCTCGTACTCGCGTGGTTTTACACTGGTGGGAGCCGGATGGAAAGTAAATCAGAGTTTATTCGCGGCTCATGGCACGGCTATTGCAGATGGATATATCGTTATTGCTTTGAAGAACATCTCAATTCTCATACTGAAATGTCGTAAGTACAATGCTATTTACACGTAGTTAAGACTTTTTTCTTTTGGATGACAGTGTAAATATAGCCATGTTATCATAGCTCGTTGAATTTTAGTCGCCATCAGCATACCTATCGGAGTATCTATGAATTTGACAGCTGTCTGAAACCTCACGCCCACCTAGCGCCACCTGTGGCCTATTTCACCATAATTACAAGTCTGACAATTGTACAATATCGCTGTTACTGACGTCATCGGTCTCCGTATGCTACAGCTACCGCTTACTATCGGACGATCCATGTGCTTGATTGCCACCAACATGAAATTATTACTAACAACGTTATTATATCGTCAATAAACTGCTTTTTATTTTCCGAAACCCGTCAATTGTCGCAAGGTTTAGTACAATTTTCATTAAATCTTGACATGAGGTTCGGCATAATATGTCGAAATTTAGCTCCAATTGTCGTATTTTTTGTTGAAAACAAAAGTTACTGCTGATTTATTAAAGTTCCTGCACTCCATTTTATGTTGGTGGCAAACACGCACAGACCTTCCGATGGTAAGCGGTAACTGTAGCCTATAGACGTCCCGATTGGAGAAACAGTAAATTTACAATTGTAGGACTTGTCAAGTAGGTGAAATTGGGGCCTGGTGGCAGAACAAATATCGAAAATTCTTATTTAATAACACAATACACAGTACAGAAAAACGGAAACAGTCACAGTACCTACCTATCTACCTAAAAGTCTGAGTTTGCTTTACCCAAAAACGTTGGTCACTTTAAATATTTGATGTTGTATCGAAAACAAAAACCCGCGGTCAACGAAAATCGGAAACAGGCATCTATCTCACTCACTCTAACGAAGAGAGCATCGGAGAGACAGAATTCGCAATTTAGAATTTTCCCTGTTCCCGATACGGCCTCGGCGATATCACGAACTTCGAAATCCGCTTTCGAGGATATGTCTCTGTCACTCTAAAGACGCCTCCGTTGGAGCGAGAGAGACAAATCCTCAAAATTTACGAAATTCGAATTCGAAGTTGTCAGAGCCAGAGGGCTTACCGGGAACCACCATCGATCTGTCGACCCTGTTACACTTGCAGACATGTTTACAAGTGCGAGAGAGAAGCAGTACGCTCAGGTTATACTTCCCACGCGGGATTTCAAATAATAGCCGTTGAGATTCGGTCATAACTCGGCAATGACCGGGTGACCTTGAACGGGCCGAGACGTTGACTTTTACAGATAATATCGAAACGGCTATCGAGTTCAAAAATATCGAAGCATCCCTCTAGCGCTTGTGGTCTAGCGGTAAAATAAAAAGTACGACTGCTACGCAGTGGTCGTGGGTTCAATCCCCGGCTTTTCTTTCAAAAAACGTATGTAGGAAATATCTTTTGATTTTCACTAGTGCTTTACGGTGAAGGAAAACATCGTGAGGAAACCTGCATAGGTACACCAGCGAAGAAATTCAAGAGTGTATGTGAAGTCTCCAAGTACTAGGCCAGCGTTGGGAGTTGGGACTTGGAACCACGCAAAATAGACACGTTTGATGTCGATTTGCGGAAAAAATGGCCAGAATACAATAACAAGCATCCCTCTGTTGTAGTAATGGGTCGTTCCCGGTAATTTCCCAATGTTACTATGGGGAAAGTTTCCATTTGGGAATATTCCCCATACTGTGTTGGGTAAGTTACCGTGAACGACCCATCACTACACTGTTGTCATAGCGTTGAGTGCATGTTGAGATAATTTTGAACACCATGCCCGCTCCCATATAAACGATTACGACTGTGCGTAAAGTGGAGGCGTGTAACGGTAACGCATGCCCTTACATACCATGCGCCTTCAGTTTTCGAACAGCCTATCAATATCATTATCATAGTTTATGAATGTCTGGTTGATTTTTACCGGTTCCGTACTAGGTCGGAATAGCGTTATGCAACAGTGATATAAAAATAGGCCTGAGAATTCTTAGACACATTAAACTGCTTATAATAATTATGCTTTTCGCGTCTGGTAAATAAAAATATTGTAATTTAAATTGTACATTACGACACAAGTGCGAAAAACATGAAATTGGAAACGAGTGGCGATGTTTTAAAACACGACTGATAGGGAGTGTTTTAAATCGACACGAGTTACGAATTTCGTTTATGCATGTGTCTCGTACGACGTTTTTTAGTACAGATGGCCCTCCGAAGTTTTGGACCTGACGTAAAATGACCCACTTCTCGCACTAAAGCCTAAAAAAGTAACCACCTGTACTAAAAATTAGTTATTTGGTATAGTTTTTAATAACGTACTAACATTTCTATAACTCTCTTATAAGAAATTTCACTTTACTATAACTCTCGCGACGCATGCACTCGTAAGCAATAGGGCGCTTAGAAAACAAGTGTGATAAAATTTCTTTTTTTTTTCAGGTAAGAACGTGCTCGTGGTGCAGAAGACTATGCTAGCAGACGGTAAATATAAAAAAAGCCATGCGAATGTTCTTTATAATCTACAAAACTTTTTAAATGTCTCGTTTAAGAAACTATTCATTATGGATCAGTTCAGCGTCTTTCAGTACAGACACAATACAAAATATCAAAAAACATTAAAAACATTGAACGTATTGTGAAAACACAAATCAAATGTTTTTTTAACTAAATATTTTAATTTGAGCTTTTATTTTTTCCCCAGTAGTCACAATACTTAATACTATATAAATTATAAATATTGGATGTCATATGTCAAAGAAAAAACGACCAAGATTACCAGCGTCCGAGGTGGGGGTGTCTCTAGGTCGTTTTTTCTTTGGTATGTGACATCCAATATTTATAATTCACTAAAAACATGTTTTTTAGTATTCCTGACAGCAAACCCTTTCATTTGATACCCATATCATGAGGGTAGAATTCAAACAACCAGTCCGCCGTCTTAGGGAGGCTGCCATGTTGGATTTGTAATGACGTTTGTTAGTTAGTCATGTATCGTCATCAGAACTCAGAGCGTGTGCAAAATTTCATCCTAATCGAAGACCAGGATGCTTAGCGAAGTTGCCAATCGCTAACGCTTAATCGTCTATCGTAAACGAAAGGCAGCTAACTGTCTCTGTCGCACCAATATGAAAGAGTGACAGAGACTTGGCTAAGCATCCAGGAAGTGGTTAAAATAAGATTAAAAGATTTTCTTGCGTACATAGTTACAATACAAGGAAGCTAATAAAAAGCGTGTTAAAAACCCAAACTTTGCTATCTGACCAATGTAGTGTGAGCAATTTTAAATTGAAATCGGCAACGCTCATGTGACATTCCTGCAGACACTTTTCCTTTTCCTCCACGAATGCTATTTAAAAACAAGTTCGTAAAACCGGCTAAACCAGTTGCCTTACGAATTATGAAGTCATTTCTATACATTGTGAATAGCAACGATTGTTTGTGAATATGGAGGTTCGTTATTTTGAATGTTTGCACCACAGACCACTTACCTGTCATATAAGCGTGAACAAACTTTTTCCTAACTAGTGCGGAAACGTAAACTTTGCGCACGCTTCGTGTGCGTTAATTTCTCTTTTTAAGGCACTTGTGATGAAAAAAGTCGTTCGATACACGTGTAAAAACTTCTTTTTAACTCGGGTGATTGGTGCCCTCGTTTTACTCGGGTTCCAACTTTCACCCTCGTCGAAAATTTTTTTTTTTGTACTTGCATCGATATGTAATATTTTCTGTCTGTTATTGCCATGACATGACATGACATATTTCGTGACATGGCTAAGATTTTACGTTCTCAAGAATATTATCTATGTACAGAAAAGCCTATTTTTTTTTCTTGAAACTACTTGATTCTGCGAACGAGCTAATACAACTGGTTTATTTAGTTTGTATGAATCAAATTTTTTCTGTCTATTATTGTTATGGTTCCGTAACCATAACAGTTAACAGACAGAAACCTGAGTCAAGCTGGTTTTATTCAAAATTATGCTACTTAAACGATGCAAACATGCATATACTGTACCCCATGTTTGTAGGCGGCCCATTAAGGAAAGGGCTTATTAACACCAGAAAAATGCATGTTTGAAAACTGCGGTATCCTTTACTTTCCAACTTGAGGTACGGCTACTGTACGCACGAATACGCGAGTTCGAGTGGGATGGATAGAAAGTAATTCCGCGTTAATAACGAAGCGACAGCTCGTGGTACGGCTGCCTCTTGTCATTTTAATTCGATATACGTTAATCGAGGCACCGCCGTGCCGTGTACAGTCCAGGGCTTTCAAAAATAATCATCTTTATTATATTTGGGGCGTGTTCAGATATTTTTACTACGATATATCTGATGGCGACTATGCCTAAGCCACATTTTAGCGCGAGACGAGAGTTAGCGTTCAAATATCCACTCACTTGCTTTGTATTTCGTCGGGGATAGTGCAATACCGCGTAACTAACAAATTCAATTAGGCTCAATTTGAGTATCAATTGTTTGATATTTGAACTCTATCTGTTTTGGTAGTTACGCGGTATTTCACTATCCCGGACGATTGAACAACCACTCTTATTTTACATACAAATAAGATTGACAGCTCGCAACCACAATTGCCTGAAGCAATTGGGTGAATATCTAGTCTAGTGAGTTAGTGATCTGTGGTTGCGACCTTGAGACGTATATAGAAACAAGTTCAATAATTTCAATAAGTACTGATTTAATTAGTCTGTAAGCTTACCGTGTCGCCGTAATCGCTAGTCTATGCTTTCTATTTAAATTAAAATGTCTGGCACCAACGCATATACGCGTTTTGTTAACGTTCACCCGTGAACGCTAGACTCACGTCATCTTAGTGCCATTAACGCACATGTGCGTTCATACTCGTACGTTTTTTAAGTATTATTTTCATCACACTTGCTGTCTAAGCGCGCCTTTGCTTGTATGCGTAGCGGGAGTAATAGAAAAGTGTAATTCCCTAGGAAGTAATAGAAATGTCAGTACGTCATAGTATAACATTTTGTCTGAAAACTTATTTTTTGTCCGCAAGTGTAATGAAAAACATTGCGAGCATCACGGTCGGTAAGCGGAATACTAACGAGAGTGTTAGAAGCCCGACGCCGTAGGCGGAGAGCTTTTAATGTTGTAGTTATCTCCCTAGATGCACAATGTACTATTGTATGGCAAGCGTATTCTATGTTGAGATGTATCCACTTTTCTCCCACGTTATAATCCAGGAAGCTGGTAATGTGTTTAATATATTATATTCGACAATATAAAATACACGGTGTTTCCTGTGTTACTAAAATAAATGACTCTGCAAACACAGTCCTACTGAGCTTTTAGCACAGTCAAGTGCAAAAATATGTATCGAATGAATCCTCTCATAAATATGTTACAATTACAACGATATTATTACACAGAATTAAAGTGTAATGGGACATATTTTTGAGCACTAATATTTTGCCTATAGTTTAGGATTAACCCCGAAATCACGAAATAAATCATTGCATCGGCAATCGCACAATGCATCGGCACTGCGATACACGAGGAAATGCCGCCAGCATCCTCGGTACAATGCCACAAGGGCCAATCTTATTTATTAGTGACTTGGGATACATCGTGTATAAAATAGTAGAAACAGAACAAACGGAAGACATAAATATAAAAAAATAGTATAACTTTTTTTAAAAGCACCCTTCAAGTCTATTTATATCCATCAAAAGCAGAGTAGATTTATATAGAGTAGTCCATTATCATCCAGAAGTAGACATGATTCAAACGCGCTAGGTATGGCTGTTAAAAATATTCTATAGTAATGGCGGTTCAGTCTTATGTGTGAAATTTCACGTTTACAATTGAAGTTTATAGGATACGATGCATTTTTGTAATCATTATAAGGACCTGCCAGTATGAGGCTGCGTTTCCACCAGAGATGTGCGAGGATGTGATTCCATACAAATGACACCTATTAATGACTCGAGCGAGGTGTCATTTGTATGGAAACACATCCTCGCACATCTCTGGTGGAAACGCAGCCTAATGTAGATTGGTCACTAGAAATGCCCCATTTAATGCATTCTTCGAGTCGACTTTAGTATTATCGTTACTTAAACTAAGTGACGATACATAATAAAATAGGGGTATAAACTAAGTAAGCATGCGTACACAGCAGTAGCTCTTGGCAAGCACCTTGGATTAAGCTTAAAAAATGCTACTGTCACCATCTCCGAATACTAAACAGCTATATTTGTCAACATTGGTCTTCCTTTACCCTACTCCAAACATTTTAACTATCAAAAGATTCAAAAGCAACTAAAAAACACGGCTTGAAAAAAGCCTATAAAAAATTCCGGGCCACCAGTTGAAGTTTATTCACATTCAAAATGAACTTTATTACCAAGCGTTATGATCGTATTCGAGGTTGGAATATATTACGTTCTGAAACTGAGATCCTAAAGTCATGCCGTGAGATGTGGGACTCAAAATTTATTACCAAGTGTTAAAGTCGTGTATTCCTGTTGAGATATACTACGTTCTGGGTTTGACAGACTATGCTCGCTCGAAATCGAGATAGCCAATTTAATCTTTGTTGAATATGTAATAAGGTTGATTTGAGCATGTTAATTAATTCAGGGGTTAATTTGATTTTATGATATGATCAAGTATTCTGGATTTTGATGGGGAGAACGTGTTAATAAATAATATGCGGGTTGAAAGGGTCAGTACGGGTCAAAAATATCGATACCGAGACCGAAAATCTGCGAGTTTTTAGGATTTTTAGGGGTTAGATTTTATTTGGTATGTTACTAGCGATCCCACCCGGCTTCGTTGGGTTACCATACAGATACTAAAACCTTTCTCTTGAATAATCCATCTATTAATCCGCGCCTACCGTTTAAAAATCCGTTGGGTAGTTTTAAAAAATTAAGCTTAAACTATTTATGTTTTATACTACAGCGATAGTATTAGCGTGAACTTACTATTAAGTTTTGGAATTTATTAACAAAAGAGAAAAAATCAAATAACATTTTTATTTCCAGTATCGAAAACACGATCGACACTATTTGTCCTGTAACACAGGTGACAATTTCATCAAGTTTGCTAGAAAAAATGCTTTTAAATTGTACATGCGTTAGGCCTAAGGCCTCACTCACACAAGTTCACATCTATACATTTAGGTTCCAACGATTTTTCATTGTAAATATGTGTATAGTATTCATTGACATACATTTGTAACTTGATGAAACGCAGGAGACAGAAACTATGTTTGATGACTGTAGTTAAAATAAATTATTTTACATTACGCACGACATGATACACGAAGAAATTATCACTAAAACGTAGATTGCAGTAATTTTTGTACAGAACTTCTATTTAAATAACTTGAAAAGTCCTTTGAAGAGTAGGCCATTTGGCAGTATACAAACGTGACATCACTTTTGTATTCATATAAAACTTCATAAGTTCATAGTGGTGATCGTTTTGACAGTACGAAAAAATATGTTGATTTGACTTGCCATTAATCAATGTAACATGATTATGATTCTCTACATACTGGTTCCAAATGCCCTAACGAACATGTACATTTCGGCTGTGTCCAATGACTAAGAACACCCTGTATGATTTTCACATATCATAGCTTGCATCTTTCAAATATAAATTTATTTGCTAGGAATGTTTGTGCTCAATATTTCCACCGGAGTTAGCAATAAGAAACTACTGCTTCGTACAAATCGAATAAATATTGCAGAAAATAAATATTGCAGAAATATTACAGATCGACGTCTCTGGAACCATTCGTGGGCACTCTAGCAAATTGTAGAACCGAGTTTATTTTTATACTACACTTTATAATGGAAAACTGAAAACTGTGTGCAGTTATTTGAGTCGGTTAACTTCAAACTCGGGTAAATCCCATTCTGACATTTTGTAAGATTTTTGTATCTAATAAAAGCTTACGAAATAGGTTTTATTTCTATTTCACGGGTTAAGTATAATTTCGTGTAGTTTTTGAGAAAAATAAACTTAA
Organism: Thaumatotibia leucotreta; assembly: GCA_025490895.1. NCBI lineage: Eukaryota > Metazoa > Arthropoda > Insecta > Lepidoptera > Tortricidae > Thaumatotibia > Thaumatotibia leucotreta. The sequence goes on from JALPQI010005387.1 coordinate 29,353, forward strand.
AATCACAATATTTTATCAAAATAGGTAAATCCATATGACAGTTTATTTCAAATGAAGGAAAGTCCATCAAAACCAATCAACGGAAGTTTGTTCGATATGGCTGTCAGTCAACGTCAATTCTACGTCGTTATTTTTTTCAAATTCTGATAAATCCAAATCAAAATTATATACATCCTCACTGAGTTTTTTTAAAGATTGATAAAGCAAACGATTATATCAAATGAAGGTAAATCCAATCGAAATTCAATTTTTTTAAAGAATACACTAGTTTAGATGGTTTTTAACCTGAGTTTGTCGAACAGGATCGAATTTTTATTTCTTTAGCCATAATTAAAATAATCTGCCTTTGAAATCACCGAATTATCACTTTTTTTCAATAATCTCTCAAGTGGTTAGAGTGGATTTATCTGAGTTTGAAGTTAACCGACTCGTTTATCGATAGTCTTATACCATTCGTCAGTAGAATCCAAAAATAATGTAAACAAATATGGCTGACTTTCCATAGCATTTGACATCTATGACACATCGTGAAACTCATTCGCAGATATATTTTTAAGTTAATATGTAATAATAGTAATAAGTACCAATGTTTTTAACTAGAAATGTATTTGAACTCAAGGTTTAAAGTTTCAAGTTGGTGAAAAAACCCAAATTGTGTTTAAAGGTGCATTTAGACCAAACAAGCATTCGCTCATTCTATCCCTCACTCTACGAAATTCGTTGGTTACCTACACAAAACGTGATTCGTCGAAATTCGTTAATTTCGTAGAGTGGGGGGTAGAATGAGCGAATGCTCGTTTTGTCTAAATGCACCTTTAAAGTTCGTGATTATGGAATAATGCAATATTTTAGGTTTGTTTATTTTGTTTTGTTTTCTACTGACGAATGTTACACATACTATACGTGCGTTTGTATCTCGTATCCACAAACTCAAAACGTTATAGTTTTATATTATAATAAATAGGGCCCGTAATTTTCATGCCTATGACATCAATTCCCAGGCTGATCCCATATAGTTTTATTGTTACTTATTAGGTAATCATTAGTCGTCAATCATTTTAATCATGTATAAATAACTTCAAAAGTAGTCAATTTACACGTGAAATAACTAATACTTTCTTGATACGAGAAACATAAAGAAAACTATTTGATTTGTTTTTATACATACATTTTATTCAATGATATTAACACATTTCAATAATTACATAGAAAACAGAATTCCTCTTTAACGTAAATCACGTATCAAGTAGGTATTATTCGATTTGTATGTGCAATCTAATATGATCTTTACTTTGCTACAACGCGCACGCCTCACAAGCGCGCACGTGCTGCTCACGCATTCGGTCTGGCTTGGCCTTAATCGGGTAAACTTTGAAGTGTATACACATTAGTGTACTAGTATACTTTGTATTCGATGGAATGTTAGATATTCCTGTGCATGAACAATGTTCGAGTATGTGAAATAGTAGGTATCGGGAAATACCGCTGAACTATGCTATTATAATAGCGTGTGTTTATCATACGGGCGCGTAATTTACCCAATTACCCACATTTGATCATAGAAATCGAAGTGATCGGTTCTTTGGGTGCAAAACTTTAACAAAACTTGTCTATAAAATATACATTACACGTCCAAATATTTATATTGTAATATATTATAATGTCAGGTCCATAACTTCAGAGGGCCATCTGCACTAAAAAACGTCGTACGAGACACGTGCAAAAACGAAATTCGTAGCTCGTGTCTATTTAAAACATCGCCACTCGTTTCCAATTTCATGTTCTTCGCACTTGTGTCGTAATGTACTATTATATAATTGTAACAATATGAAGGCTATAATAAGTTGAGTACCGGGTTTAGGTTACGTTAGTGTCACGGCCTAAGTAAAGTATGAGACTTATATTAGCCTTCATATTGTCATGATTATATTCGTAATTAGTCCGAGGTAATACTAGTAGTAGGTCGTCTTTGCGGCCGCCTTTGTCGCGATATAAAGCCTAAATAAAAAACAAAAAACGAAGCAACTGGCAACATTAGTACAAGATGTCATTGTTGTTTTCGCGCGCCACTGTCACGTCGCACGGATTTTATTACGAAGAAAAATTTTCTTGTTTTAGTGGAATTTTCAGATTCTCGGATAGAAGAATATGATTAAAAGGACGAGCAATATTTCGTTGACTTGCTGTAAGAAGAAACAACCTCCAAATATACAGAAAATCGATATGAAAAACAAAAGAAAATTTGACCATTTAGAGATTACAAACATGAAAATATATGAGTTCTTGCATATAATACCGCTAATTCTGACATAATATGTTATATTATGTCGATTCCCTGTTGGGAAATGTAATATCCGGTAACATATTTGGATTTAATTGCAAAGGTAAGAGATATACAAATATAACCTAAAATACTTATATTTTGCAAGTAATTAACACAAAATGTGCTTTATTATTGGTGTTCTAAATATTATTTTGTATTCCTCTCTCCGTTGGAGAAGGAAACTTTTCCGTGGGAAAAGAAATCACAATAATAATTGCAAGGCAAAGAAGAAATCGTGAAGACATGTATAACTGCCTTAAGACTTATGATTCTGACGCTACATGTTATATAACGTCGCTTTTCCGTGGGAAAAGTTTATGTGATCAGAAATGCGTACCTGGACATTATATGTGATGTGATATACTGTCACTTTTCCGTTGGAAAAGTTAATCTAATGCCACTTTTCCGTTGGAAAAGATACCTAATCTGATCAAAGTTGAATAGCCTGATCATTACATTTTATATAATGCGCTTTTCCGTTGGACAAGTTAATACAACCAAATGTTGTTCTTGAGTAACATTATCAAGTCATCCGTGGGATGAAGTTATTTATATGACAGGCACGACAAGGATAATACATTAAGAAATGCATAATACATAATGATACATAATACAATACATGACATTGAGGAAGGGTACTCTAAACAGTTGGGATATTTAACCCGTCCGAATACAGACTGAATCCTATTATAACATTGATAAATTACGTACTCAATGGTGAGAAATAAGAAAGATACCTAAAACAATTTTTGGTTTTAAGCTAAAAGAAATTTGTATAAAATAGCAAATATAAAATAAATGGATGGATCTAGCAACAGGAAAAGGAACCGAAGACTGCAAGAATGAAGAAGAATTAACATTGTACTGTACTTAAATGTACTATAGACCAACTATTACAAATAATAATTATGTTGTCAAAGATATGCTTGATATTATATATAAAATTTAATGTGGTAAACTGATGCCTTTGCAATAGTTGTTACCTGAATCAAAATTATGGATTTAAACATAATCTTAAAAAATATGATCTGCGCTGCAGTATACCTACACTGTTAGTGTAAAAATCACACAAATTTATACAACATTCTAACATTGTCAAACAATTTGTAAGTTTGATACAATTTGCATCATAACCATATACTTAACCTTGAGAAGGAGCAACAAACTGGACTCAATAAATAACAGAAAGTTGAAGCATTCATAATAATCCAAGCACAACACATACAAAGTTGTTGAAAATACCAAACTATATATTATTATTAAAGAATAATAAATACTCGGTTGAGAACATTTGGTAAGTTAATAGATTATTGGTGATCAAATTCCATTATGGATAAACATCCCAGCTAATTATGTCCTATCCAAACATTGACTCTACATAGTCATAAGTATCATAACAATATTCTTAAGCACCAAAAGCCACTTGCGGTGCATTTTTTGTATATATATATACTTACATAAACATATTTTATCATTTACTTATGGTGGGTAATATGTAATTGTTAACATTTGTCTCAGTATGACAAATAATAGAATATCTCTCCAAATAATTCAACAGGAGTTCCAAAATAGCTCTAACTGTCTTGGGCTTTGCTTTGTCAATTGACATGCTAACAATCTTAAAAAAGGACATTCTGCAAAAGCTAATGAGTAATATCATACAACAAGATGGATAAACAGATGACAAACTGCTTTATAAAGGCAGTCATTTTCTTATAAAATTAATCATTACCACTAATCATGGAATATTCTTCAATATTGAATTGAAAACTCATCAATTCTTTCTTTACTTATGAGAATATACAAAGTCAGGTATTACCCATTAGGACTAATAAGAAAAGCTTACATTGTTTATTGAATCACATTATCTGGTTTCTTTGGAACAAAGCCTATTCAGAAAGATCAACAAGTTGGAAATATCAAACTGGATTTTTAGATAATAATAATGTTCAACACCAAATGCTGTGCTCAACTAATATTCAGAAAAACCATAATTAAAATTATGAGTTTATGAAACATCGAACAAAGAGGGATTGTTTTGTTGAATACATCCAGAATTATGTCATACATCCATGACTGGACAAAGAACTACCTATCTCTCTCTTTCTGTGAGAAGAGATGTATCTCTACATAATCAAATCGATGACATGTTATTTTGTAATGAGTATGTCCTAAAATTACAAATAGCGTTACAATAACTTAAATAAGTATTTTACTTTTCATGTTATTAATTGTACCTATACCATATTAGTGATATTCGACACCTGCACATCCACTGCAGTTTTTACCAAATTCAACATGGGATCTAGAACATAAGAATTATTGAATGTTGAACTCATTACTAAGCTATTTTAATCCCTTATGAGCTTATATTCACTCTCTTGCTTTCTTTTTACGATATACTCTTACTAATGAAGCCACGGTACCTAACAAAGATAGTGTCAGCAGGGTCGAGAAAAATAATAACATAACTTATAACTTAAAAAGTATTTAAGGATATCAAATTCTGTTAATTAAGGAATAATGGGTCATAACTTAAATAGTGAAATAGATGCTTAAAATAATGCATAGGTATATGTAGTTACATACTGTAAGCCTACAATAATACATAGGTACCTACATGTATAATATTAACGGTACAGACATTAATGCTTACCAACTTTTTATTAGCTCTATAACTTCATTTGAATAATTATACTTCAGTTTGAACACAAGCAAATAAATTTTTGCTCTCAACTTAGCTATTTTAAAATTGTTTAAGTATCAGTAGGTGTCAAATGCACGCTATTTTAACATTAAGTTAGGTACTCATGTGACTTAAATTATGATCTAATGATAATACTGAAAAATGTTTACTATTTTACTGTCACCTACCTAACTTTAAGGAATGAATCTCATTACAGGCATTAGCAAGTGAGTGTTTATATGCCACTCATAGTCATGTATAGGTACATATACTCATGTACAAGTTATGAGTATATACAAATTAAAAATAAATTTGAACAAATATATGTATAAAATTACTTCATGGTAGAAGAAGTTCATATTTATCCTTAATCAAGAATTAAAAATGAAATGAATGCAAAAATGTTAACAAAGTATTTATGAAATCAACAGAAACTCTATCATCATAAATTTGAAAACACTTAGTATTATCAAAAGGCCATAGTCGGATTTTCATAGTAAGTCAGCCTTTAAATCAACCAGACTCTAGTATTTTTTTGTGAGTACCTCTTATGGTGAAGAATATTTTTGCTGAGTATCAACGTCCTATCGGTGACAGTTTTTGACTTATGATTTTTTTTAGTTTTTTCTTTAATGTGTTGTATCTCAGGATGTATAAAAGCGAATTGCTTCAAATTTTGAAATAATGTTCTTTATTTAGATATGCATCGAATTTAAAAAAATGAATATCGATTGTCGTATAAAAAAAAGAAAAAAAAAGACCAAAAAATTTTTCATATATTTTTTTGTGTACCTATGAAGTAGTGACACCTCTATTTTCTTTTTCTAATTATAGACCATACATTGGCCTACTAGTTGCCTAAGTATCAAAATTTTCCAAGCGGTACTTCTTACCAAAAATCGGCAATATGTGTGGTCAAGTTCTGCATTCAATCGGTGTTTTTCAATGTAGTATACAAACTCTTCATTTATATTTGAGTTTTCTTATCAGGTTATCTTATTTAAGAGTAAATGCTAATGACAACTTAATGTCATCATGATGCAAGCTGTTTATTTCATTATTAATCGGCCGTTTACCATTTCAACTAGCGTATCTCGATAATATTTACCTGCAATATACTATTTTTAATGAATATCTCCTAAATAATATCGAATTACGCTAGTTAAAATAATAAACGGCCGATTAATAATGAAATAAACAGCTTGCATCATGATGACATTAAGTTGTCATTAGCATTTACTCTTAAATAAGATAACCTGATAAGAAAACTCAAATATAAATGAAGAGTTTGTATACTACATTGAAAAACACCGATTGAATGCAGAACTTGACCACACATATTGCCGATTTTTGGTAAGAAGTACCGCTTGGAAAATTTTGATACTTAGGCAACTAGTAGGCCAATGTATGGTCTATAATTAGAAAAAGAAAATAGAGGTGTCACTACTTCATAGGTACACAAAAAAAATTATGAAAAATTTTTTGGTCTTTTTTTTTCTTTTTTTTATACGACAATCGATATTCATTTTTTTAAATTCGATGCATATCTAAATAAAGAACATTATTTCAAAATTTGAAGCAATTCGCTTTTATACATCCTGAGATACAACACATTAAAGAAAAAACTAAAAAAAATCATAAGTCAAAAACTGTCACCGATAGGACGTTGATACTCAGCAGAAATATTCTTCACCATAAGAGGTACTCACAAAAAAATACTAGAGTCTGGTTGATTTAAAGGCTGACTTACTATGAAAATCCGACTATGGCCTTTCTTCAGATTCAACCATTTCAAATGAATGGCTTGTTATACCTAGGTAACTACTTATTTAAAGGTGACACATAACATAACCACTATGGTAAAAACGAATTCAATCAACTAATACAAATCTATTGTTGAATAGCACACTTATAATAGCTTTACAATTGAGTAATACAAGAGAATCCTTTTGACAATACATTTATTTGTTATTGCCTACTGAGAGTACTGAGACTACTGAGTACTTAACCTAATATATATATTTTTAATACACTAGGTATTTTTTAGCACGCTACTAACAGTAATAATATAAAGACCAGAAATTAATTTATCAAGATATTCCCATCAGACCTGGTCAAGTTAGACTATTTAGTAACATAAACCAAACTTAAAATATGTGCTAAAATCTAGGTAGTCATATTCTTCATTAAATTTGATTAATTGTATATATTGAAATCATTATGTAATATTTATAGATAACTAAATTTGTCCTATTCATAGTCCAATAGATGAAGACGTTTAAATGACAATAAACATGTGCAAACTAAGTTCTAATAATAACTTACATGAGCTTTATCAACTGTTCGTATCTATTCTATTTAAGATAGATTATGTCTAGCATACCCAAATTAGTGCCTAATGAACATAAGGTACAAGGAAAGTAAGACATATAACAATATTCAACCTATTAAAATTGAAGTCTGATTAGGAAAATATCATACACTACGTGAATACGGATCAAAATCCACATGCTATTAAACATGTAGACTCACGAGTATATTATTATACAAACATATACATCAGGAAAAGGTGCAAGTGACCAATGAGAAACATGGTGAAAATCTCAGGTTCTTTCTAGCTAGCCGAACATTTTATAAGAATTAATTATGTTCAATAAGGTGTTCAAGTTAAGCCTTTATTAGAGATTGTAACATTAAATTTTCCAGCTAGGAGCGCATGATATGCTACCAGTATAATATCACCCACAAGTAATGAATTATTGCTTTAACAAAGAAATTAACTTATCACCTTGTAATTCACATTTTCATATATCTCTTAAGGAGATGTTGAAAAATCTGATCATAATTATTACAATTAATTAATTAGCATTAAATATATTCTTCCACAAGACAGTGAAATATTAGGATACTGTGCATTATTCCTCGTAATTTGGTGTCCAATTCATAAGGATAATTAGTGGGAATGCATGTAATTTGTACTATGTATTTTTAAACAAATATCGTAATATATAGAAAACGTACATAATGTTTGTCTCTAAACATCTACTAGTATTACCTCGGACTAATTACGAATATAATTACAGGATTAAACGAACTTACCTGAAGTGAAGTTCTATCCTGATTATATGAAGTAATTAGTCCGAGGTAAGGGATCCCTCCCACCCAAGATTGGTACAACAAATGACCATTCTTGCCCTGTTAATCTCTCGATTTAGCTCTGAACTTAATGACATCTTGTACTAATGTTGCCAGTTGCTTCGTTTTTTGTTTTTTATTTAGGCTTTATATCGCGACAAAGGCGGCCGCAAAGACGACCTACTACTAGTATTACCTCGGACTAATTACTTCATATAATCAGGATAGAACTTCACTTCAGGTAAGTTCGTTTAATCCTGTAATTATACAATACTTTTTATACGACAGCCAAATACATGCCTAGAATACCTACTCGAGAACAATAAAATGGGTTACATACCTACTTAATAGTGAATCGGAATATTCATACCAATAAATACGTAGGTACAGTCGAGGAATTTAATTTCCTACCCATTTCGTACCTTGTCACAGTGACAATTAATGTGAAAGCTGCTAGGACTGTCATATTATACTATAGCTACTATGACAAGGTACGAAATGGGTAGGAAATTAAATTCCTCGACCGTACACACAACTAAGAGTAAAAAAAGTAAATCAATAATGTTTTTATTTAGTTTTAGTAAAATCCCAGTATTTGATCGTCAGTACATCTGAATCACTCATAATTAATTAACTTTTTGCACAATCACTACAACCAAACAAACAAAAACGCTAAAAATAGTTTTACCAAGATTTACAAATTTCGAACATGTCATAGACAAGGTAAAAAGAAAATAAGCCGGTTCTCATTTACGAAAAATGTGGTTGCGTTCAAGAATATCTAAATGTCAAATGTAAAATTATAATAATATGATAGGATTATGGTTTTACCTTCGTTTTGTATTATCTAATTTATTAAAACGCATTTCGGATTATTTTTACAAGTTGATTTAAATCATGAAACTAAAAATTTAAATTATTTTTAAAATGCTACTTACTACTGAAAAATGAAAACAAACCTGATGGTGGCACACTGTTTCATAGACAGAAGTTTCACAGAATTTTGTTTCACAGAAATTTGTTCATATATTATTTGGATCATATACTTTCTGTTCCAATATATTATTGTTTCATAGAATATTCAATTGCTTAAAACATATTTCACAGACATTCAGTTCCATGTATATTGCTATCTAACTTTTTTACTTTACAAAGTAACCAAACACTAGAATTACATTTCATGTATTTTTGTTTTGTAGGCACTTATTTCATAGATTGTTGTTTTATAGTTACTAGTTTATATAATATTTAGTTCCACTATTTACTTTATTGCATAGTGATATTCTTACCTAATGAGTCATATTTCATGTATTTTGTTTCTTATACACTGATTCACCCTCCCTCTAAAAAAACCAAACTGCTACCAGAAAAAGTAGGTAGATTGTAGGCAAAGTAGGTTAGGTAGGATAGGTTGGGTTAGGTTAGTTAGCTTTTCAACCTGTTCTAGCCTCGAAACCTAACCAATCCAAGTAATAAATCAGGGTAAAACCGACTTGGATTGGTTAGGTTTCGAGCGTAGTTTCCCGGATACATAAAATACCTACGTACTTTTAATTAATTGTTTACGTATCGTCATCCTTGCGAAACCTAAAAAGGGGGGGGACGGGGGGGCGAAGCCCCCCACAAGGGGGGCTCATTAAAAAATAACAAATTTGTACCTCCCCTGCTCTAACCTGGATAGGTTCGTTAGTTACCTTTTATCCCTAAGAGCAGAAATAGAAGCCCCGCGCAGCGGGGCTTCGTCGACCGGTTCCCAGGTCTAAATCGCTTACTAAAATTCTTTGGACGAAGGCATTTCTTTTGTATTTGTATAATGGTATGTAATGATAATTCTATAGTTTAATTATGACTGAATTAAAAATATTAAGTTTGATACAATGACAAACAACATTCTATGAATATTCAGTTTTTGAAACAACTGTTCTAGACAAAAAATACTATACGAATTAATAATATTTGATTGAATACGCTATGAAATGAAATTCTAAGAACTACATATCTGAACAATAAAAAATATACAAAACCAGATTATACAATGTAAGAGCTCTGAAAAATGATCATTCTATGAAATGAAAATACGAGAAACATTTTCTATGAACCAATATTCTGCGAAAATGTTGTCTATGAAACAACGTACAACCAAACCTGATAAATGGAAGTTGTCCTTAGAAAAAAAAATTAACAGAACTCCTATATTCATATGATTACTGCTCAGCAGTTATCATATGAACCTATAGACAAATAGACTTTCTTATCGTTACTCAAATGACATTAATTTGGATACCACTGACAATCATCTAATTGATTTAAGTGCTGGAGTAGAAAAAATCAAATCTGCAGTCACTTTTAGGTACCTACCTACAGCAAAATACATCCATGCAATTTATAAAAGTAACTGGAATGATCGTGACGTCATCAGTCCTGATAACATTATCTGCAAGATAAGCACCAAATTTATTACTAGCTGTGTTGCGAAGTATTTGTAAACATACTTTGGCTTCGTATTTGGCCCAATTTTTAGTTACCAGTTTTATCCTTGTACAAATGCCTACCTCCACCCTCAACTCCTGCGGGTGTCGTAAGAGCCGACTAAGGGATTGAAGTGTCACTGACCATTTTGATAAAAGATTGATGATGGGCAGCAGCGTCATTAATGTCATCATGGACACATTGCTGCGATCGCCAATCCGCTTGCCCAGCGTGGCGATTATGGGCATTTACCTCCTAATGCGTAACGCATAGTTATTAGGAGAGGCCTACGTCCAGCAGTGGACTAACATAGGCTGATGATGAAAAACCTACCGCGAACTTCAAAATTGTCATGTCATGTGTCTCTGTCACTCTAATGACGCCTTTGTTGGTGTGACAGAGACAAATCCCTGAAATTTACGAATTTCGATGTTCATTGTAGGCCTACGGTTGCCATCAGATATATTGAAGCGGGCAGGGTGTTCACAAATATGTGAGCAGGATGCTTAGACAAGTTGCCAATCGCTAACGCTTAGTAGCGTATCGTAGTTTTCCCTCTTTGTACGCTGCCTTTCGTTTACGATTGACGATAACGATTGGCAACTTGTCTAAGCATCCTGGGTGCTTAGCCAAGCTGCCAAGCGCTAACGCTTAATCGTCAATCGTAAACGGAAGGCAGCTGTCTTTGTCGCACTAATATGAAAGAGTGACAGAGGGGGAAAACTACGATACGCTACTAAGCGTTAGCGATTGGCAACTTGGCGAAGCATCCAGGCCTTTAGAGTGCGTGTATAGATATTTTTGGGCACCGTGGCCGCTTCGATATATCTGATATCGATTTTATGTCTTCGCGAATGAAGGAAAATGATCGAAGGCGTGAAATTGCATATGGTGATAATACGTGTCTCACGTGCATTATATAAAATGAAACATAAGTCGTGACCAGAAATAGGTTTTTCATCACACTTGCTGTCTAAGCGCGCCATTGCTTGCGCGCGCAGTGGGAGTAATAGAAAAGTGAAATTCCCTATGGAGTAATAGAAATGTCAGTACGTCATTTAATAATGTTATGTCTTAAAACTTTTTTTTTGTCGGCAAGTATGATGAAAAACATTGTATGCATCACGGTCGGTAAGCGGAATACTAACTCGAGTCATAAAAGCCCTCCGCCTAACGGCGTCGGGCTTCTAACACTCTCGTTAGTTATTCCTCCCTTGATGCACAATGTACTATTTCTGAAGGTGCGTGCAGACCAAAAGAGCATTCGCTGTTCTATCCCCCACTCTACGAAATCAACGAATCACGTTTCGCGTAACGATCGAATTTCGTAGAGTATGGGGATAGAACAGCGAATGCTCTTTTGGTCTGCACGCACCTTAACTCTACTACAAAATAACAATCAATGATATGTTTAAAAATTTTGGAATGGTGTTCTGTCATCGATTTACTAATGAGAAACCTAATTAGTCCAAATTATCTCCAGTAATGGTCCTGGTATTTTGTTCGTTTAATCGTTTTAGGGGTATTTTTGGACCGTTTGTTAGTCGTATACCTCGAAATCATAAAATCCTTGTAGCTTTTCACATTTTCGCGTTTCGCCGCGATCTCAAAATTTCTTAACAGTTTTTTTTTCGAGTAGAATTATTTCTGGTAGCCAATTACAATGGTGTATAAAATTCTTAGCATATTTATTTTCTTGCCTTTTTTCATTGTAATCGCTTTTCACCTCAATAGATATTTGCTTGTAACGCGTTATTACATACCGCGCAGAACCAAAGTAAAAGATATAGGTCTCCGGATCGCAGGAACTTAAGTGGCAGTGGGTGGCGTAGAACCGATGGCCGTTGGAGCGGAAAGGTTCTCGAGTGGCGGCCACGTATCGGAAGGCGCAGCGTGGACTGGTGACCTGGTGAAGGTCGCAGGAGTTCGCTGGATGCGGGTCGCGCAGGACCGGTCATTGTGGCAATCTTTGGGGGGCCTATATTCAGTAGTGGACGTCTTTTGGCTGATATGACGATGATGATGATATCGCGATATTTCCTTCCTATTCGTCTGTAGTTTAGTTTGGTATATATATTATGTATTTCGCGAAGATGGAAACTGAACCTAGATCCACTTATAGTCAGCGGGGCAATTTTAAATGAATCAAGTTCACACAGAGGGAACATTTCTGTATGATTGTATTAATTTGCTACTGTTGCTAACATCTATTGAAAATAAATGCGGCTAACTAAATAGGCTATTGATAGTACATGCTACATCAAAATTTGCTACTATTGTAAAAATCTATTAAAAATATATGCGAGTAACAAAATATACCACCGATATTTCATGCTAAAAAAAAATACGCTATCGCGGCGAAACGCGAATAGGTGAAAAGCTACAAGAATTTTGTGATTTCGAGGTATACGACTAACAAACGTTTTGGACTCGCGTTACGGCCCGGCCACGACATTGGTCTAAGGCGACCAGCGGCGAGCGAATCCATGAGTTGGAGCGGGATGCCGATATGGGCGTTATGCCGCGGCCACGACATCGGTCTAAGGCGAACGGCTTAGCGGAAAACGTATGGTGCTCCCTCTCGTACCCATATCGGTATCCTGCTCCAACTCATGGATTCGCTCGCCGCTGGTCGCATTAGACCAATGTCGTGGCCGTAGCATAAGGGCCTACGCTAGCTGACGCGGATTATTCGCAACGCTCGCTCGTCTAACAAGTAATTGTACGAACAGCGCTAACTGGGGCCCGCTTCTCGAACGCTTGTAACTTGTAATACAAGTGGAAGTCTCTTTTTAACACTATTAATTAGATAAGGACTTCCGCTTGTATTACAAGTTACAAGCTTTCGAGAAATATGCCACTGGACGATCCAGTCACTAGTTATTAATAATCTTCTCGTATCTAGCTAAACTCCAGTCCAAGCAAACCGCATAGAAAACAACGCCTAATCCATAATTGGTTCTCAGAAGCACGAAGCACTCGAGTTTGTTTAAACAACTAACCACTCCATAGCTTACGATAGAATAGATTGTAGAAGGTAATTGGACGTATTTATGCAAAAGGGAACCAACCCACAAGATTTTTTTCATTCTAATTAACACCATAAATCAAAATAAACGAGTCAATTTTTGAAATGACAAATTCATGTAGGTTGATTCCTTATTGCATAAATACGTCCAATTTCTCTTAATTCCTGTATAGACTGATATGACGTTTTTGATTCGCTTTGGACAGTGAACCAGGCAAACGCCTTTGGAGATAATCGAAAATTAAAAATTTTGTAATACCGTCCGTCTTTTACGACCAATTGTTCCAAGATAGGCAGGACATAGCGTTTTTCTTAACACCGCGCACATTTCGCGTCAACATCTTTAATAAATGTTTATAAAATATAGTCAATCAAAACTTTGATGGATCAATCACAACAATTTTTAAATGGCGGTTCTAGTTTTCATAGGTTGACATTGAAATTCATTACCGTGATGCATTGAAGAGGGGGTGACACTTGTAAACTAAAATTCAGGATCGTTTTTGAAAAGCAATTTAATTTGGCGTGCGGCTTCCATGTTTTATTTGTTCGTAGTTCAACTGACTTCATAAAGAGAAATTCTTCAATTTGATGTATTTGTAAGTTACGCACTATCTCCAAGATTTTCAATTGTTTTTTAATCGTACGAGTATAATATAACCCCTAGATGGTCCCGTTGGCACCAAGTCAGATTCTGATCTTGATGGTATGGAGAAAGCGGTTGAAATCAGTTTTTTTATTGTTTCGTGATTACGAGTATAACTTTTGGGATTCCATGGCAAGTTACGGATACTCCAATGATATCCGATGTAGTTGTAGGTACTTTTAGCCCCGATCTCCCCTAAGCTACAATGTGCATAGCTGTATCATGAAAGCCCCGTGCTAAAGGAAATAGAGGAGAGAGGGGCATACCCGTGATTTCCGGTGGCATACGTTTTATATCAGACTTTTTCTTCTTATAGCGGTCTGACAACCAAGCGGCTAAAGTACTTAAAAAATTTATACGGCTTTGCCCAAGTGCTTCATGAAAGCGAGTGCAGAACGCGCGAGTTCGTAGCGTGCGTGTTGTAGCGTATGTAAATGTCATATTAGATGGCACACCGCTCGCGTGGCGTGTACGTGCGTGTGACGCGCAAGCGGTGTCATCTACCATGAAATGTAGACGCTACAACGTGCACGCCACGCACACGCGCTGTATACGCACCCTTTGTGGCTCAGCCTTTATAATTGCAGCATAAAATCGATAAAAGGACCAATCAATTTTAAGACAGACAATACAATACAATACAATACAATAACTCTTTATTGCACCTCAAAGACAAATACAAAACAAATAATAAAAGTACATGTTCGATAGAGGTAAACAAAAGGCAACTATTACGTTCGGTAACTCTGGAGACAATTTTAACAATTAGAGAAATTGTATGTGAACATAATATGTATGTATAAAATAATTATACGTGCATTATATTCATGCTTCATGCAAGTTATACTGACACATTTAGGTTACAGCCGCTTTACATTTAAACTATTAAGTAAATGACAAAGGTTCATAAATCATAAGTTATATATATTAAGTCCATTAAAAGTAACACTGGAGAATACTTACGTCAATGAAAATAAAACAGTCTATACAATGGGCCATGAGGAAAGGGGAAAATTTAAACAGCGGATTTCTGACCAAATTTGAAGTTAAAAATATTTAATGAAGTTTTCTGGATTCAGTCTATTTTAAGAGAAAATTAGATTTTTTCTTAAAATCGTTTTAGACCGTTACGCTATGATAACCGCATTTTAGGAAACGATTTTGTCACCATGTTGTCTTATCCTTATCACACTTAATTGACAGACATCAAAATTCTTTAATTACCTAGCAAATGTAACAAAACCTTTAAAGTGCATTTTTTAATAAATAGTTTCATTAATAAAATCCTTTTTTTGTGTATTAAGGCATTCAAAACAGCAAAAAAAAAAAATCTTTTTTGGAGATTTCCCCAAAATTCATTTACCATTTTTTGCTTCTTTTATTTTAGTCTCAGGAATATGCTGTTAGAATTTTTCCCTTTCCTCATGGGCACCTTGTATATCAGTCTCGTACTTAACGAACAGACGGTGAAATTTAGGCAATCGGGGATTTTTACCCGTTTCAAAAATGTAACCTGTATTATACAATCTCCAAGTGTCCTACTTAAAAGCATTGATTTCGCTCGCAATCGATTTTAACAAGCATTTGTGGTTAAACCAAGTCCACTTACAGATAACACATCTGTCTCGTTCTAATCTAGTGATTCAGAATGAGACGGGTCATTCGCTTCCAATCCTTGATATTTGAAAAGACATTTGTGATTGTAAAAGTCTTATGCACTTACGACGTTTTTGATTAACCGTTATTATCTATCCTCAGTCGCAAGTTCCCTTCGTCCTTCCGTGCGTTTTAAAACTAAACAAACCATGCGATAAAGCCTACAAGCGAGTCTCTACCTTATATCTGTGGCACTACAGGCTGAAATCCCTTCAAAGGATACTCCTTATTCCAAGCACGTCTTCCATTGATTGTGACTATACAAACATTCGCAAAGTTAAATTTGCGGTTGGTTAAATACAGAACTAAGCCGGTCGGATACTGTAATGCGACTGTGGCGCCATGTTTGATTGTTCTCGTAAATTGTCGACCAAGGAATGCCATGACGTCACTTCGGCATCTATTGTTGTTAGACTGTTGTCGGCCATATTTACTGAGTTTTGGTCATGGATTCGTTTTCAGTAAGTTACGCATACGGTAGCGTAATTTTGAACGATGTCTTGCATAAAAATGCGGCTGATATTTAGGGGAAAACATGTGGTACAATTTTTTTTTAAAGATGCTATCCCCACTTTTTTTTGGATTTGGAACTTTTAATATGATTTCCACGAAGTGTAACGAGCTTTTTCGATCCTGAAAGGAGAAAATTTTTGTCCCAAGATTTTCCATTCTGTTACCATTTTTTCATACATTTGATGGAAAGTTCTAAATATGTTTGTAAATATTTCGATTTCTTTTTTCCTATTAAGATCGTAAGATCTCACGATTCGGAGTAGAAATCATTTAAAAATACCTATGTTACTAAAAAAGTGGAGGGGGCAACTTTCCTAACAGGATTTCTAACAAAATTATCATAAAAAGTTTTGTTTTTTTTTTGTTTCTGTTGTGTTTCTATGAGAAAAGTCACTAGCGCTCGAAAGGTGCATTCAGACCAAACAAGTATTCGCTATTCTAACCCCCTACTCTACGAAATCGATCGTTACACAAAACGTGATTCGTTGATTTCGTAGAGTGGGGAATAGAACAGAGAATGCTCTTTTGGTCTGAATGCACCTTAACGTAAAGGTGCAATCAGACCAAGTGAACGATCGCTATTCTAACCTCCCACTCTACGAAATTCGATCGTTACACAAAACGTGATTGGTTGATTTCGTAGAGCGGGGGATAGAACAGCGAATGCTCTTTTGGTCTGAATGCACCTTAACATAACATATTACATAACCTATGAATCTGACAGCTGTTTGGACCTCACGCCTACGTAGCGCCGCTTGGTGTCAGAAAAAATATCGGAAACCCTCATCACCTATGCTATTCTCTTATTCACACATTCGACGCTGCGTTCGTCAACGAGCTCGACGTCGAGACAGCCTTGTCTAAAATCCTAGCTATTTGATTTGGCATTAGGAATCGAGGCTGTGAGCGAGGTTGTGGGCGAGTTCGTCGCTGTTTTTTGTTAGAGAATACGAAGATCGTAGGTACATTAAACGTCAAACTCTCGATGCAGTGTAGTTCCAGCTCACGCCACATTCGTCGCCGAGCGCTAGTGTCGTTTAAAGTACATTAGTGATTACCATTTTTAGGCTTGACGCTGCCACAGCGCTGACACAGCGCTGATAACAAGGCGGTTTCGTTAGTGAATAACACTGCAGGTGGCAGAAAAAATATCGAAAAACCTAATTAGTTCGGGGAGACCCTTATATTACGAGTGTGTCATCGTGGCCCTAATTTCGGTAATTTCTCGACACGCGACTGGCTATTAACCAATTGGTTTGACCCCATAATTAACATCTGGAAACTGCACCTGTTTTAAAGAATGCCTTAATGTAATAATTAGGATTAGCGCAATTACAATTGTTTCGTGACATGGCTAAGATTTGAGGTTCCTGTTTGTTTTCAATAAGGCCTTTTACCTACGAACGAATAAAACATTGGAAGCCGCACGCCATACTAAATTGCCTTTCAAAAACGGTCCTGAGTTTTAGTTAACAAGTGTCACCCTCTCTTCAATGCATCACGGTAATGAATTTCAATATCAACGTATAAAATCTTAAACCGCCATTTAAATATAGTGGTCATTGGTCCATCAAAGTTCTGATTGGCTATATTCTATAAACATTATGTCAAATAATTATGTTGCGCCGAAATATGCGCGGTGTTATGATAAGCGCTATGTCCTGCCCAGTGCCCATCTTGGCACAATTGAACAATTGGTTTTGGGGCAGTTTTGAGCTGGCGTTAGACGTCCATGCTATATTATTTATGATCACAGCCGTTTACCATGTACTGTTATTTTTTTCGCTTTTGTTTCGTAATGTACTGGTAACTGGTTATTGCAAACGATTCATTATCCTGTTCTTAATTTAAGATACCTTTTTTGTACCACAGACCATGCGGTCGGAATGGTCACATTATATCAAGTCGAATTTGTCCCTGAGGTCACACACGTAGTGACGTGGTCAATTGGACGACCCCAGGGTCTGAGTCACCGATTAAGGGGGCCGGGCCGTCGACCTTATGCACCCTACATGATGTCTAGACTATACTGAAGCACGTAATCCAATGATAGTCCACGTGGACGTAGACCTCTCCTATTAACTATGCGTATATACGTATTAGGAGGTAAATGCCCATAACCACCACGCTGGGCAAGCGGATTCGCGATCGCAGTAATGTGTCCACTGTGATAACGCTGCTGCCCATCATCAATCTTTTATCAAATAATGGTCAATGACACTTCAATCCCTTAGTTGACTCTTGCGACACCCGCAGGAGGAGTTGGGGTGATGACAAAATGTATTCTTACTGCCGTCACCACAAGGCCAAGCACATAATAAATAAATAAATAAGTAGTACTAACGTACAGTATGCCTGCTGAAAGTGGTGCTCTGGTGACCGCACAGTTAGTTAACCTATGTATTATCTCACTAGCTTAAGGTACGCGAGCTTAAGGTGTTCACACATTATAACAACTCCACGCCAACGCGGCAGCAACTCTGCTCACACTTTCGATGAGTCAACTGGTTGATCCACCCAATGGTAAGTTTTGAACGCGGCGTGAACGAGTGGGCAATGCAGATGGTTGATCGACACACGTCAGTCGCAAATGCATAGTCGCCGCGTGCACAACGTGTGGTCAACGTGTGACAAACGTGTCGGGGTTGACTTCGTAGTAGTGTACGACGAGTGGTCTGCGCGTCGTACCCTACTTCATTTTTCTTTTAACCTTCAGCATACGAGGTGGGGTATTATCTCATATTATGACATTGTTCATCTCGTATCATCATCATCATCATCATATCAGCCGAAAGGCGTCCACTGCTGAACAAATGCATCCCCCGAAGATTGCCACAATGACCGGTCCTGTGCCACCCGCATCCAGCGGACTCCTGCGACCGTCACCAGGTCATCAGTCCACCTTGTGGGGGGCCTACTCTCATCTCGTATACGGAGGGTTAATTAAACCTATATAGAGCATATGATATGACAGGGCTTAATTTTTAATATTTGGTGTCGAGTCGCTGTTGCGGTGTTATAATGTGCGAGGTCCATTAGACCGTGTACCAACGCGTTTGTTTTATACATTTTATCGGCGGTCTCCGAGGTGTAACCCGACATAAACAGTTCTCATCTTTCGTTCGATTTTATCGCCGAGAGCTCATAGCCTACTCGCTTGTAGTGCGACTAGTGCCTAAAGACGCTTACTTTATATTTTATGATAATTGGTTATTTTCATTTGAATACAACAAGTTTAACCCTTTATAGGGCACCGGTCTCTAAAACGACCACCCTATAGCACTATCTTTTTGTATTTTTTTCATTTACAGAATTTTTCGTACTATATGATGGCGTTGAGGCTTGAAACCACGATTTTTTTGAGTCTTGCCCGTTAAAATTGATTTTGACAGACCAATCACAATTGAAAAACACATGTGATTGGTCTGTCAAAATCTAGATTGTCTGTATTCTATTTAAATTACTCATAGATATTTCTCGGGCATAATAATATGCGCGGTGTTATTTACTAACTAACTATGAGTGCAAAAATTTATTAAATCTTCTGACATTATGGCAATATTTAGCCAAGAATATAAAACGAATATTATTGAAAAATCAGTAGCCAATGTTATGCGTATAGCGAATCTTGAACTTACAATGATTGGGTATGTAGATATGAAGGATCCACGGAAAGAACATATCTGGTCAATACAAATTACAGAAGGAAAAACCACCTTACTTTTAACAGAATAAGGTGTGAATTTGCCCTGATTTTTTAAGCACTGGACATGTTTTTTCCGTGGACCCTTCATATGTATATTTTATACATGTATGTGCCATTTCATGTCCACTTGATAAGTATTGTTAAAGTTTTACACAAAGTTCTGATCACTATAATAACTATCTCCTGTCCACCGCGCCACACTTGCAAAATTGTTAATGGGAGAATTTTGGAGTTCGCACCGCACCTTAAAAGGTGCGGTTAAACTAAAAGAGCATTCGCTGTTCTAACCTCCCACTCTACGAAATACGATCGGTACACATAACGTGATTGGTTGATTTCTTAGAACGGGCGCTAGAACAGCGAATGCTCTTTTAATTTAACCGCACCTTTAGATGTCTGATACGTAAAACACCAAATTAAAAAAAAACATCAACCTATTCCTCCAAGACCCCATGATCAGACCCCGACTTGGTACCAACGGGACCGTCTCGTGGACCCTGTTCGATTAAAAAAGAATTTTGAAAATCTGTTCATGATTCTGCAAGATCTCGAATACATACAAAAAAAATCTCGAATTGAGAACGTCGTTTTTAAAAGTCGGTTAAATACAGAAAGGAGGAAAATGGCGGCCATTTGTCTGTAGTTGCAAACCGGTGCATCGGTGCATCGTGCTTGCATGTGAGTCATGCTGCTGGGTAAAAATTTATTTACCAGAAGAAACGTCTCGCTTCTATGTAAAAACTTAATTTTCATATTCGTTTACGACCGCTAGGTACTTATCATTTTTAACCGAATTAAAAAAGCGAAGGTCCTCAATTTTACTGTTTTTTTGTATGTAGGTACGTTAAGGTGCGGTTAAACTAAAAGAGCATTCGCTGTTCTAGCGCCCGTTCTAAGAAATCAACCAATCACGTTTTGCGGTATACAAAACAAATGTTGATTTCTTAGAACGGGCGCTAGAACAGCGAATGCTCTTTTAGTTTAACCGCACCTTAACTTGATATTTCTCCGAGAATCGTGTACCGAATGTTTTATTCTCGTACAGATATAACCCCGTGATGGTCTTGTTGGCATGAAGTCGGTATAGTTCGAGAAATATAAATTGGTAACTTTCTTCCTACATTACAGTAACAATACCTAAACGTTCAATTTATATTTCTCGAACTATACCTACGGCTGCTTAGCCAAATTACCAATCGCTAACGCTCAGTAGCGTAGCGTATCGTCGTTTCCCTCTCTGTCACTCTTTCTTATTAGTGCGACAAAGACAGTTAGTATCGCTCAATCGCCTATCGTTCACGATTGATGATTGAGCGTTAAGGTGGATTCAGACCAAACGAGCGAATACTGATTCTATCGCCCACTTTATGAAAACAACGAATTTCGACGAATCACGTTTCGTGTAACGATCGAATTTCGTAAAATAGGGGATAGAATGAACATTCGCTCGTTTGGTCGAAATCCACCTTTACGCCGCGGCCACGACATTGGTCTAAGGCGACCGGCCTAGCGTAAAACGTATGGTGGTCCCTCTCGTACTCATGGATTCGCTCACAGAACAAAAATAACGTCAGGTGGTAAACCAATTCTTATGGCCCTTCAGAAGTTGTTCAACTCCGGAAGGGAGAACGTCTTAGGCATTGAACAGAAGAGTGGTGGTACTGTTCTAGAAAAAAGGTGACAACGCCTTATTGAAGAACTACCGATCCATCTCACTTCCGAGCCATATTTATAAGATGTTTTCAAGAGTCATTACGAATCGTCTTGCACGCAGGCTTGATGACTTCCAGCCTCCCGAACAAGCCGGTTTCCGAATTGGCGTTTCGTAAATGTTATACAGAAGACAGAGGAATATGTATAACCTGCCCCTCTGTTTAGCGTTTGTGGACTACGATAAGGGGGGTTTCCATGACGTACTAATTCGGTTTAATTTAGGTCGAGAGAAATGGACAAGGCTATAAATACGAGTCGTGTATCACTGCCCTTTTCCCAGACAATAATAACTGTTTTTTCTATTTTGTGGATTCGCTCGCCCGCTGGTCGCCTTAGACCAATGTCGTGGCCGGGCCGTTAGCGATTGGCAATTTGGCTAAGCACTCTGCTCAGATATTTCTGAACAACCTGGCCGCTTCGATATCTATTGGTGACTGTACAAAGTATACATAGGTATACTTTGCATAGGTAGTAAGCACTAGGGACTCGCGTGCGTATTACTCGTGTGTCACTGTAATTGACACATGGGGTCAATATCATCAGTACTTCCCAACCTCGTATATACTGCAATCGATTCATGGGAATATAACCTTTATTTCACGGTGAATGAGGGGGTTTTTGCTATCAAGTGATTGTTGTAGATACGAGGAGTAAGGTTAGCGGGAATATGTGAGGGGAATTTTGTGGTTGATGGTAAACAAGCCATGGGAGGATGTCGTAGCCTATGAACGTTTGCGAATTTAAGGGATCGTAGAATAAAATGTTTCCTTAATAGTTTTATTTTGGTGCAAAAGGATTAGATAAATTGGATTCTTATTGTTTAATAACTTTTCAACTATAATAAAAATTATTGTTTTTTATTGTTTGTAAATAAATATAGCATTATTCCTGCAGGCCTAGCCAAGATGATAATTCTGCAATCGTATACGATAAGCGATAAGTAATAAATATTTAAGAACGACAGGTTCCTACGAAAAGTCACGTGACCAGTTCCATACAATGTTATAGTCACGTGACTTATCGTTCATCGTATACGATTGCAGAATGGCATCTCGGCTAAGCCTGATTAAATACAAATTAGCGTTAGAGTTGAACGACACGTCATTGTCTACAAGCAAATGATGAGCGCTTAGACAAGTTGCCAATCGCTAACGCTTAATCGTCAATCGTAAAAGAAAGGCAGCTAACTGTCTTCGTCGCACTAATATGAAAGAGTGACAGAGAGGGAAAACTACGATATGATACCAAGCGTTAGCGATTGGCTACTTGGCTAAGCATCTTGAAGTGCTTAATATTCAAAATTCGCTCACGCCGGGTAGAAGACCGAAGCGAAAATTCCTAATGTCACTGACACTGAGAACTTTTGAACTGGCTTCTTAGCCAAGTTGCAAATCGCTAACGCTTTGTAGCGTATCGTAGTTTTCCGTCTCTATCACTCTTTCATATTAGTGCGATAAAAAAAATAGCTGCCTTTCTTTTACGATTGACGCTTAAGTGTTAGCGATTGGTAACTTGTCTACGCATCATGAAGTGCCTACGACCATATATAACATGGACGTCTAACGCCAGCTCTGTCTAAAATTCTGGACCGTTTTTGAAAGACAATTTACTATGTCGCGCGGCTTCCATGTTTTATTTGTTCGTAGGGGGGAGACATTTGTCAACTAAAATTCAGGACAGTTTTTGAAAGACAATTTACTATGTCGTGCGGCTTCCATGTTTTATTTGTTCGTAGTGAAGTGCTTAATATTCAAAATTCGCCCACGCCGGGTAACACAGGCCGGAGCGAAAATTTCACAGTACAATGACGCTTCCCTTCCTAGTGTCACTGTGCCTCGAAAATCGATCCTTGACCCCTTTTGGGGGCCGCGTGGGTTGAGCCCAAGTCATAAGAAACCGGCTGGGAGAATTTTTGACCGCCTGCTACCGCGAAAATCTAAAGGATGAACAGTTTCGCAAGTAATTATAGCGGGTTACACTAATTATTCTAATTACCTACACGTTCTGTATCGCGGAGGAGAAAAGTAATATTGTTCTTTCTTTAATATGGACTGCTGCAAAATACCTAACATTTGATTCAATTAATTGCGAAAATCGAAATTCGTACATTTCGAGGATTTTTCTCTGTCACTCCAACTAAGGCGTCATTAGAGTGAGAGAGACCATCAGCCCTTGCGGATTTCGAAGTTCGCGGTAGGGCCGTTGGCCTGCTACCTAAGGGATGTCTACAGGGACATTTACTGCCGTATTTTCGGCACATTTTTATCGATAAATTGTAGAATATAAAATGCAATAAATTGAAGTAGAGGCCGGCTTCGAGAACTATTCACATGGCGTGGGGACTCTTTTATCGACTGCCCGAATAATCGGTACATTTTTTATCGATAAATTTTAGAACATAATAAATGCAAAAAGAATACCACAGGTGGTGTAGTCTGTCTTAATTTAAAATCTGATACTTTTATTTTCTATTTTGCCTAATGTTTAACTGGTAGAGAAAGAGAATGCCTTATGGCATTAAGTACACTTGTACTGCACTTACTGTGCAATAATTAATAAGTGTCTATCTATTCAGCCCGTGTCCACCCACTGCTGGGTACAGGCCTCTTCTTTATTACGCCACTTTCCTCGGTCCTGTGCTAGTCGCAGACATTCGAAGACATCTGGTCTTCGGACCATCTTGTCGTTGGTCTCCCGGCAGATCTTCTTGACTACCTTGGCCACCATTCAGTAACCTGCATTCTACTAGTGGTAGTCATTGTTCGCAATAATATGGATATGACTCCAAATATGATTGATTGAATAATTAAACGAATAATTTCGCAGCTTTGAGGTGACTATTTACAAAGGTTTTCATAGTTACCGTTGTCAAATAGGTGATTTTCTGAAAATGATTAAATTATTAATTATTCAATCAACTTTGGAGTCATGTCCATATATTATATTTATTATTGAGAACAATGACGCATATTTGTCCGATCTCTGATGGTAACCGAACCTCGAAATAAATAAATATACAAGGATACGTTAGGCTGTGTTCACCACTTGGACCACAACTAAAGGTGTCTTCTACCAACCAATTACGGCGCGTCGCTTAGACGAAACCCGAGATTTAACAAACGGCGTTTTACCTCGTTCACGTAACATTCTGTCACAGCCTTATAGTTTGTTCGAAAATTAAAGGCACGTAAGATGTATGGGTGCGCTTTACTGCCAGACGACTTCAGTTTCCGCGCGGACTAGTCTAGTATATTTTGGCCTTTTGAACAATGGTATGTCCAATTATACAATGTTCACAACACTTAATCTGAATTCACAATTGCAGATTTCTGCTAGTGTAGAGATAATTCCAATGATTTTAACAGAATTCAAATGAGGAGGGTTTCAATTCGGCTGTTTTTTTTTTCAATGTATGTATGTAGGTATGTATAGTTCGAGAAATATAAATTGAACGTTTATTTTTATTATAATGTAGGTAGAAAGTTACCAATTTATATTTCACGAACCATACTCACTTCGATATTTCCGATATCGTTAACCGCTTTTCATATATTTTGTTTATTACAGATTGTGCCTTTTTTCCGTTTTTAGGCTCTAGTGCGAGAACTAGCTCATTTTACGTCAGGTCCAAAACTTCGGAGGGCCATCTGTACTAAAAAACGTCGTACGAGACACGTGCAAAAAGGAACACTCCGTTTCGAATTTCATATTTTTGCACTTGTGTCGTAATGTACTATTTTAATAGAATGAGAATAGCTTTAACATGGTCCCATTAGCACTAAGTCGGGGTCGGATGATGCTATCTTGGGGAAATCGGTTGAAGTCGGTTTTTAATTTTTTTTATTTAGAGATCCATAGCCTTTAAACACAAATGGTTTGTAATATTGTTTTGTACACTATGTGCCTAATGAAGTGATCATTTTACAATATTACATTTTACGACTTCTTTTAGCTGACTATTTACAATTTGATTGCAGCAATCTGTAAGTTCAGAGATATCCTGGGTTTTTCTCTTTAACATTTATTATTATGAATTAACTGGATGTCCAGGTGTGAGTCCTCGTCATCAATGCCTAATATGACAAACGGGTCGGGTCGGTCGGACTCTGAGTCTGCCTGCGACCACGGGTGTAACGTCATGCCCGAAACGTCAGGATATAATTAAACGTAAGTTTACGCGATTAAGACCCGTTTGTCTTTAAAATATGAGTGATAATCGTGAAAGTTTAAATCAATATAATGCCTAATATGACTTCGTAATAAACTGACTTCAACCAATTTCTAAGATTCCATGATCAGATCATTTGTTGCCAGCGGGACCATACCCGTACGATTAAATATAAATCGGTACCTACACAATTATTGACGATATCGAATCATCGAGTAAAAAACAGTCGAACTGAGAACCTCCTCCTTTTTCGGATTCGGTTAAAAATTGTATCCAATTAACATGCATTTAGACCAAACGAGCATTCGCTCATTCTATCATCCACTCTACGAAATCAACGAATTTCGACGAATCATGTTTTGTGTAACGAACGAATTTTGTAGAGTGGGGGATAGAATGAGCGAATGCTCGTTTGGTCTAAATGCACCTGTATAGGTAATTTCACTAGAATTGAGGTGAATAATTAATTACACACAGGTCTGAAACAAGTACTAATTGCAAAAAAAATGTTAATGAATAAATGACTTAAATGTGACTTGCGTCAAAATATTGAAGCAAATTCCTTGAACAAACTTTTTGGTTAATCTTAGAGTTGCAATTAAATTTGCTAGCAGTACGAAAAGAGAACACTAATTTCAAATTCCCCTTGTGTATAACATGACACGTTGTTGTGTGCGTCTCAACTCATGAAACTATACTACAATCTGACATCCCTGATTTACCCACCACTTCCATCAGTATTCGAACTACACTAACTTCGGCAACTTGTGGTTAGTTACTCGTATTCAAGTTACTAACCCACTGACCAAGATGCCGCAAGTTACTTACTTAGTTCGGAAACTGAAGGCTCGTGGTACGTATGAGTGTGCCTTGCAACCACACGCCAACGGTTTCCGCAAATACTCTAGTTACTGTCGGAGTCACCACAGAACATGTCACTTATATCGAGAATCGAAATAGCTGTGTTAAGTGCTTTCTAGTGACATGTTAATGCCAGTTAAAACGTGATAATTACTTTTAACACTTTCTCAGTCCGCAGTCGTGGTAAAATATACCATTCGCAAGTAGAAAACAAAAGATGTAAACAAACCTAAAAACTAGCATTATAGTCTGAGATTTCTAAGAATGAACTTTTAAATCGGAATCAGAATCGTTTATTTTTAAAACATAGTTACATAATTATAGGTCTTAGGTCTACGGTAAAGAACACCATGTTTTGCCGTTTGGCATACAAATGTCAAAGAACATTAAAGAAAAAAAAACCATAAACAACAAGTAAATTATGATATAAAATATAAATAGTTGAAATTTGCAATGCCATTATTATACAAACATAAATTACAATTATTACACAAAAATCAAATTTGACAGTTCAGTATTTTAATGAGCTTTATATCTATGACGTTAAGACTACCTACCACTACGAACTACGCAATCCACAAATTTCGAGGAGTTTTCTCTGTCACTCAAACGAAGGCGTCATCAGAGTGACAGAAACAAATCCTCGAAATTTACGAATTTAATTTTTCGCTGTAGGGCCGCAGACGCCTAGTAGGTAACATAAAGACACATAATACCATAGCTATCTTAGGAGCGCGTGGCATGTTAACTTCATAATTGCTTAGGTGCTTAGCGAGCTTCAGATAACTCGACTATCTGTATCGTTATGTTTAAACTATGTTGGAGTTTGGATCCTTACTATGTCTAAACATAATATATTTCACCTACATGTTACTATAGTGCGCCCATCGGATTACTCAGTTGGCTTACCTTAGACTTACCTTTCCAAAGAAATCATGACAGCGGTTTTCAACGGACTTAAAAAAAAGAGGAAGTTCTCAATGTGGGGGTTCTGAAATCACGCTCTCCAGTATGCTTAGCACAAGATTGGCGCGACAGTATCTCGCCGCGAGATAGTCTATCCGTCCTTCTTGTGTTAATATAGCTAGTGAAGGACGGGAGATCTATCTATATTCATATACCAAAGAAAAACGACCAAGATCACCTATGTCCGAGGTGGGGATCGAACCCACGTACTCAGCTTTCGCGGCTGATGTCTGTACCCCTCGGCCACTCGGTCTTAGCAACCACCGGTCAAATTTCTCGGGTATGTGCAATCCCTTACAAGGCTAGGCGCCTTTGACCTTGTCTAAATTCTTAGAACACCTATAGTTTCGCGTTTAAATGTTTTGTATGAGTTAATGAAATTATATCATCATCATCATCATCATATCAGCCGAAAGACGTCCACTGCTGAACATAGGCCTCCCCCAAAGATTGCCACAATGACCGAAATTACATAAAGAAATAAAAATACCTTCTAGTTAGTTTTTCTTTGGGGCTAGATAATTGTGTTTCTTAGCGGAACCTTACGGCTAAGTGGCGCCAACTAGTGGCATACGTTTTCGAGAAATTCATTCAACTAGTTTTTTTTTATTTGTTTCTTCAGAACTTCCGACTGCGTGAATTGATTTTGATGTTTTTTAAAGCTGATGCTTACTGATTCCATTTAAATTTAGTCCAGTTCTGACAAGTAGGTCTAGGTCGATTTGTGTAAGATGTCCTGAGATATTTATTTTAAAAATTAACTTATGTCGCCATCATTTATCATATATCGTACCTACACAACAGTATCCGTACCATGACTTCGTGATCAGAAATATCTGACTATGACAAGTATCGTTAACGTTAGGTTTTACTCGATACCCATCGCACTTGCTCCAATATGTCCGTGCGAGCGCGATAGAATGCATTACGTATCGTAAGGGTGAAGACACATTTATCAGCATGCGTACGCATTTTGTCTGTAGAAAATGGCAGTTTAGGATGGGACCGCATCCGTATGCATGCTTACACGTTTCATACTAAAAAGCCAATTTTATTAGACAAAATTGCGTATCGTAAGGGTGAAGACACATTTAAAGACTGTCCACGTAAAAAAGTGGTCGAGATAAAATTCTTAAAAAAAATAAATAAAAGAAAAATGAAATCTGTCACTGTGACAGTTAGAAAGCGGGATATATAAGGTTTATTTTGGGACTACTTTCGATTTTAAAAATAATAACTATAATGAAATGGCCTCTAGCCAACTGGACAAGCGCAAAAGTATTTTGTACACTTACAATGAAAATACTGATATGTCGCAAGCTAAGCTAGCTAAATTATTATCCGTTCCTAAATCTACAGACCAAAAGGTATTGGCTAATTATCGTTCGAGGTTGACGGTCGAAAGGAAGAAAGGTTCGCGTAGAAAACACGGTTCCATGGATAAAAAAAAGGCAAGGAAAGTCATTGAGCACTTTAAGAAGAACCCAACACTGTCCATTTGAGACGTCGCCAAGAAATGTGAGTTATCGAAGTCGTACGTCCAGAAGATAAAACAAAAATCAGGTTTACACTCATATAAAGCGTCTAGCGTTACAAATCGCAATGCTACTAAACAAAAAATATGTAAAACTCGAGCCCGAAAGTTGTATATAAATTATTTAACGAAATTTGATTGCATTTTGATGGACGATGAGACCTACGTCAAGGCAGATTTCAAGCAGTTGCCAGGGTTACAGTTTTAAAACCAAATAAACTAGAAGGTATTGATGATAAATTTCCAACAAAAAAAATAGACAAGTTTGCAAAAAAATTTAGTGTGGCAAGCCATATGTACATGTGGTAAAAAAAGCAAATCTTTCGTTACAACTGGCACGGTTAACCAAGTCGTTTACATGAAGGAGTGTTTAAAAAAACGTTTATTGCCGTTCATAAGAAGCCATGCCTAGTCAGTCATATTTTGGCCTGATTTAGCCACTTCCCATTACGCGGAATCGGTTTTGACATGGTATGACGAAAATAATATCTCTCTGCTGTACCGAAATCTGCAAATCCTCCTAACTGCCCAGAACTCCGAAATGTAGTGAAATTCTGGGCAATAATGAAAAGAAAGCTAAAAAGAAGTCAGAAAATTGCTACTGATGTACAACAATTCAAAAAATATTGGAATACAACATGTAAAACAATCACCGAAACCGATGTACAAAGATTGATGGAAGGAGTAAGAAGAAAAGTCAGGGCATTTTATTAGTCTTAATGTGTTGCACAAGTCTTGTATTATATTTTAAAGAACGTGAATTATACTATTATATAAATATATAATTAATTGGTTTTTGTTATTTTTTTCATCTTATTTGTCATTATAACGTCGACCACTTTTTTACGTGGACAGTCTTTATCAGCATGCGTACGCATTTTGTCTGTAGAAAATGGCAGTTTAGGATGGGACCGCATCCGTATGCATGCTTACACGTTTCATACTAAAAAGCCAATTTTATTAGACAAAATTGCGTATCGTAAGGGTGAAGACACATTTATCAGCATGCGTACGCATTTTGTTTGTAGAAAATGGCAGTTTAGGATGGGACCGCATCCGTACGCATCCGTACGCACGCATGCTTACACGTTTCATACTAAAAAGCCAATTTTATTAGACAAAATGCGTACGCATGCTGATATATGTATCTTCACCCTAAAACCTAACGTATCCTTTACTTTTCATGGTAAAGCTGAATATTTTTAATTTTGTACCTAACGTGATACCCAATGAAAAGTTTGTTTTATATCTATAATCGTGAATACTTTATTTGATACTTCTGTTGATTAATGCCTATCAGCCTAATATCTATCCATACTTACGTTAATACTCTTACGGATTACGTAATATCGAAATGATTGCTCATTGATAGTATTTCTTTACAATGATCTGTTGTCATCGACGTCTATAGATAACATAATTATCAGTGGCGTGCATAGGGTTTTCAGTTAGGGTAGGCAAATTTTTTTATCTGAGAAACAAACAATATTGAACATCAAAATTGCAAACTCACAAGTTGATAGACTTAGGGTAAAGTACAAGAGTCTATAACTTGCGACATAAAAGTCTTGTAATATCTCGACGGCCGACTTTTGTTTACTAATTAATGCTTTTCAGATCGGTAATGTTTTCTAGCAGAAGAGTGTAAGGTTTTTGAATATGCGTAGCATTAGTCTCCAAAATTAATTACTAAATAACGAGTGAAATAGCTAAAAGGAAATGTTCATTAATACTTTAATTTGCCGAGAACAGAATACATCGACTATTTAAATAATTACACATACCTGTACTAACTTCTTTTGTTTTATTGTTAACTTGCTAAATCCGTCTCCGCTTGCGAAAATCAACTCCGGCAAAACGCTAGAAGTCACCATCAACTAGATATTCACAATTTATTCTCATAGCATAATAATTCAGTCACGCACAGTCACAACTCACAACTAACACTTACATGAAAATAAACGTAAAAAAAATAATCGCTCAGAACAGAACTGTATTAATAAACAAAGAACGAGTTTTGTTTTTATAGATTTTCTACTGATCAACCTCAAACCTGTACCGCAAAAATCTAAAATGACTGTTTGTAAACAAATTAAACAAATATACCTGACGAAATGTAATGCTCTCACTTCAAGTAAAAATCGCACAATAGGGAGACTTTTTAAAATTAGTCGTATTACATCTCGAGGCTCGGTTAGTCAGAAAGAGACCGATATTGGCCGTCCCTCTCGCACGTATGGCTTCTCGCCCCGCCGCCGGTCGCCTACAACAGGCGCCTAGGCGCAGCCTATTATTTTGATTGTGTTCGTAAATTTTCCATCTTCGTGTGAACTGGGCAAAAATATGTATATAGTTCAAGGACATGTCTACACAAACGCACTGTTTGAGTGTGTGAGTTTTTGTAGGCTCTGATTGCCGTTGCCTTACCCCAGATGGCGCCGCGCGCTATCTTCGCCTTGCTCGGGAGCGGGCCCAGTCGCGCGCAAATTTAAATCGCCGCGAGCTCCGTTAATGTAAAGAGATCAGTGGATTTCTTTCAGAAAACATGACGAATTATTATAATGAAGACGAAACAGTATATGTAGATACTGTTCGGCTAGGGTAGGCAGTGCCTATTTGCCTATATGGAGTGCACGCCACTGATAATTATTTAGGTGGGTATAGGTATATTTTTTGTGGATCAACTCATATTTTTTTAACAAATATTTTTTGGGGTTTTTTTTAAAGTAGTATCACATCTATGTATATAAAAAATATTAGATGTCATACTCATAAACCAAAGAAAAAATACCCTAGTTTACTTACGCCGAGGTGGAATAGGCATGATGACTGGCAAGTCAAATCAGCATCTTTTTTCGAACTGTCAAAACGATCACCACTATGGAATTTTATATGAAATACTCAAAAGTGACGTCACGTTTGAGTACTGCCAAATGACCTACTCTTTAAGTTCTTTTCAATTTATTCAATATAAATTCTGTACAAAAATTACTGCAATCTACATCTTAGTAATAATTTCTTCGTGTATTATGTCGTGCATAATGTTAAATAATTTATTTTAACTACAGTCATCATCCCTATTTTAACCCACGTCTTCAGAGGAAAAAATGTGGTCGAAATTTTTCGATAATGTTTTGGATTTTCAAGTCCACGTAAAGCGCACGCGTTCGCCACGCAAGCGGTCTGTCATCTAATATGACATTTACATACGCTACAACGTGCACGCCACGCAAACGCGCTCGTGCATGGCTCAGCCTTTATTATCAGAAAAGGTGCGTTTAGACCAAACGAGCATTCGCTCATTCTATCCCCCAGTCCACGAAATAAACGAATTTCGACGAGTCACGTTTTGTGTAACGAACGGATTTCGTAGAGTGGGGGATAGAAGTTAGAACGAATGCTCGTTTGGTCTAAATGCACCTAGGTATATTATAAGCCTTTTCCATATCGCACACATTGCTGGACACGGTTATGTTGATCATTATATCATGTGATAAAATAGTGTTTCATCGTTTTTATATGTATGTACTCGTATTTTATTGTTTACGGCTTCGATAAAGGAGTCACAATACATGTCCATGCATACATTAAGTTAGGGCATTGAGTAGTCTACCTTAAGTGAGTAAAACCCTGGCCAGACTGATGTACCCTATATTATTTTTAAGTTTTGTGTTACTGTAATTTTCTGATTGTTGAGTCCTGCCCGGCGTATGTGTGCTTTAGTGAATAAAATACTTTTTCTTTTTTCTTTTTCTTTCTTTTATATCGAAACGGCCAAGGTACTCAAAAATATATGAACACACTAACGCTATGATTGTCGATTGACAACCAAAACTCACTAAGTAACAAATACCTACTTGAAATAGAGATCGTATCTCAGTTCTGATTCAATACTGACATAAGGGCTTGTCCATTAATCACGTCATACGATTTTGGTATGTTTTAAACCCCCCCAGCCCCCATGGTGATATTTGGTGATATTTTCAGGACCCCCCCCCCCTCCTAGCCAATATCACGTGTATTTTTTTGCCAACTGAAGTAGTCCTTTTAATAACACTTGAATTTACGTACTTGTTTGCCAACTACGAGCTAAATGATCGCGAAGTTTTAAAACTTAGTATTTAAAAAGTATTTTATAAAAAAGTAAAGATTTTTTTACTGGCTATAATGCTGTTCAGCAGATTCGACAGTAACAAAAAATTACACATGATTTGTCTGATGACCCCCCCCCCCTCCCCTATGGTGATAATTGGTGATTTTTTCTTGACCCCCCCCATCCCCCTATACAGTATGACGTGATTAATGGACAAGCCCTAAGAGGTTGCTAAGAGTAGTGACAGTTTTTTTAGTGAGTTTTGGTTGTCAGCCAACGTGATAATAGAGCCATGCTCAGATATTTATGAACACCTCGGCCGCTCCGATATATCTTATTGCAACTACAGTACAGCTACACGTATTGTTGCGTAGCTTTGGTTTGAAAACTGCCAGCAAATAAGTTTATACAATGGAATTCACGAATACTGCCGTGAATGGATCGAACGAATGAATGAATGTGTCTTTTTGTTGGAATGTTTTTACGTGTAGGCATTCCGGGGTGCCCATTGATGAATGGTATTCAACTATTCATAGTATTTTAATCTGCAGTTTTCGTTCGTTTTAGATTTCTATATTTTATAGTTAGGGGTCGGAACTAATGGACCGCACAACTTAATAAAACTTCTCTGGTAGACTTGACATAGCATATACATCCATTAAATATACATATCTACACACCCACAAGTTGATGATTTCGAGATAGGGAATAAAATTGGATACAGATTTTTCAATAATATTCGTATTTTTCTTGGTTCTCATATGTCAATTTTAAAGTTTTGTTAAAGTTTTGCACTCATAGTTCCGACCCCCTATTCATCATCATCATCATCATCATCATCATCATCATCATCATCATCAGCCTATAATAGTCCACTGCTGGACCTCTCCTATTAACTATGCGTATAGGCCGTAAGTATAGACGCATTAGGAGGTAAATGCCCATAATCGCCACGCTGGGCAAGCGGATTGGCGATCTCAGTAATGTTTTCACTATGATAATGACGCTTCTGCCCATCATCAATCTTTATCAAATAATGGCCAGTGACACTTCAATCCCTTAGTCGACTTTTACGACACCCGCAGGAGAAGTTGGGGTGGTGACAAATGTATTCTTACTGCCGTCACCACACGGCCATATACCACCCATATTCATAGTCATAGTCAATTCGTGGGTTGTTTCTTGGTAAAGGGCAAGACACATCGGATACGTGCGCGTGTGCGAGACATGCGCGGTTTGCTTATACAGGGCGTCCCAAAGTTATGGGACATGAAGGGGAAGTACCTTAAATATCGTAGATAGGTTATTGTGCTGAAAGAAGACTTTATTTAGTTCTGAAAATTAAATAATACTGCATTAAAAAAAATTAAAATAAATGCTTTTTCTAGGCATCGAACCTACTATAATACGAAAAAATTGTTTTTCGTAATTTTATGATGTCATTCGAAAGAATGGATAAAAAATAACAATTTTTCTTAAGAAACATAGTATCTAAAACTAAAAGAATTACCAAACAAGTTTGGTTTAAAATTCGAGAAAAAAATGTATTTTGTTCGATTTCCGGGTGAAGCAAGTAACTTTTTGAAAAACTTTGAATGCACTATTACTAAATTTTAAAAATAACATTAAGTCTTCTTTCAGAAAAATGCACTACCTACGATATTTAAGGTACTTTCCCTTCATGTCCCATAACTTTGGAACGCCCTGTATAAATGTCATATTAGATGGCACACCGATTGCGTGGCGTGAACGCGAGCTTAACCAGCAAGCGTTGTAGCACGTCAAGCACACGTGCTGTACACGCATCCTGTCTGGTTGCCTTAAAAAACTTCCAGAGGACTGGGACAAATGGCGTACGCGAAGGGAGGCTTATGTATTTGTCAGCCTCCGTAGCCTAGTTGGTAGTGACCCTGCCTACGAAGCTTTAGGTTCCGGGTTCGAATCCCGGCAAGGGCATTATTTGTGTATTTCTTTATCTTTCAAATAAACTTTCATTATAAATTTACTTGATGCCGCTCAGCCGAATAGCTTAGGAGTAAACGTAAAGTCAAACTTGCACTATTTTTTTTCCAAGACGCCCAATCGAAAAACCTTATTGGCTTAATCCCTTGTATGCCGGAACGTGGATCCGCGTACGAGAAAACTATTAGAAAAAAATATTTCCGGCACACGAGAGGTTAAGATCGGACTAATATCTAATTTCAACTCTAAATTAAGGAGAAAAAGGTGCATAGCTTCCTGTTAAGATGGAATCTCCAAAAAATCTCGAAAATAAAACGCTTGTTTTTAAACATTCGTAGCTCACGCTCACGACTGATGCGGCTGAGCGGTTGCTGCATACTAGCGAGAGGGGCGGGGTGAAATGGCGTCATGCATAATACAGCCAGTGAGGAAAAAATACTACTATTTTAGTAGTTATTGCGGTCATCCGATCTTAGCCGGGTGTACCTTAAGTCGTATAACTAATTTCGTACGTATGCAATTTTTATGAAATAAAGTTCAATTTTTAAAATTAATTACGTTCGATTAAAATTAACTCCGTAAAGATGTGACAGTAGGTATAAATCATTATATTTAATATTACAATATACTTTGACTTTGACTTCGAAATTTTTTACATTGCGGCTCCAAGGATTTTAGAACCACGATATGCTATGAAAAGTCCTAAGCCTATTAATAAGAAACAAGTAAGGTCATGACACTATACCTGGAAGGACACGCAACAGTTACTTAAAAATAAACTAAAAACTAAAAATGTTATTATTATACAATAACAATTAATGATTAAATTTGATTACATTCAATAAATACAATTAATTTAATATTTATTTAATTACGGTATGCTTTATTTCGAATAAAACAGGATATACACTTAAAACACAAAAGATACAAACAATAGCTCTTAATTAACAAATAATAAATTTAACCTAAAATAACATAAAGCTAGCTAAAGACTAACAACTACACAACTTAGCCTAAAAAACTAAGCCTAGCTATTGCCGGTCCACCATCACCGCCCCCCGCCCCCCCACTCCAGGTGCAAAGGTGCCCATCACGCTCGCCGCGTTGCCACGCTGAACCGCAATGGACAACCTCTGCAGCAGAAAGGACCCGGAGCGAGGATCGTGACCGCTATCCCTCAACCGCTTCCCCCACCTCCCTAATAAAAGCCAGGGCTTCGGCACACCAGCATCCCGTGGTTTCCACAGCAAGAGGGACAAACAAGTAGCTTGCCAGAGATGCGTACTTATCCCTCTTCCGTGACGCAGCAAACTCCGCTGCCGCCCCCGCAGACCGCACAGTACGACTAATATGAGATGCCGCGAACGTGCTGACGCACGTGGCATCCCACACCAGGCATCGGCCCCTCTCCCACGGGATCAATGTCAATCCGTCTGGCCTCTTCCCATCAGACCGGCTAAGGCCTGGCGGCTCCAGCACACACGGGACATTAGCAGCTACCAACGCCCTCCGCAATATATCGTTGAGGGCGTGGTGCCGCGGAAACCTCCCTGCACACCGACAACAACCCAAAGCGTGATGGCCGTTGCCCTCCACTACTGAGCCGCAAATACATGCATGGGGTTCGCAAACGTCACAGCCCAGACGGAAAGCAACAGCAATCCGCAATGAGTTGTCATCGAGAAGAGTACCTAGGTGGGGAGAGGGAAGCGCCTGCAGCCAAGCCCCAGACTCCGGCCGCGACACTGCGTTGAGCCTGGCCTTATCAACGCTCACCGCACTCTCGAGAAGACACCCGAAATCCCTCTTGACTCCAACATCATCCCAACACCTCTGACGGTCTGGATTTTCCGGCACGGAGGCACTCGGGTTAAGAGCCGTCCAGGCCACCCTAGCGTCCGCGGCGTAAGGTATAGACACCTCGTCACCATTAGGGGATAATATTTGAGTGACAAGGCCCACAACCCCAGCCGCCGACGCCAGAAAGGCCGGTAGGCTCACATCACGAGCGCACCTAACCCCTAGACCACCAGTTCGCACAGGAAGCGACGTGAGGACCCACTGATCCGAACTCCGACTCCCACTGATCCGGTATGCTAT
This sequence comes from Thaumatotibia leucotreta, assembly GCA_025490895.1. Taxonomy (NCBI): domain Eukaryota; kingdom Metazoa; phylum Arthropoda; class Insecta; order Lepidoptera; family Tortricidae; genus Thaumatotibia; species Thaumatotibia leucotreta. The sequence goes on from JALPQI010005387.1 coordinate 66,912, forward strand.
CCAAATTATTATCATTTAGGAAATCCTTAACCGAGTTATACCATTTCATTTATCAATTATTATTTTTTTAATTTGCTTTTAAATAATTTTATTCTACGTTTTCTAATTTGATTGCATTTGAATCCATACATCAGAAATTAAAAACAAAACATCATCTCATACAGAAGTCACCACTGAGTCACGTTTTTTAGGGACACAAAATAGGACAACGAAAAGAATTTTTACCCAGTTATTGGAAATACGTCATCGAAGTCACAATTACTTAATAAAATAACCAAACAATATGTCAGTGCAATGCAGTTCTCACGCTGAAAATGATATTTCTGTTTTTCAACAAAGCAAATACCCACATAAAAGCTAACTTATTTTTGGTTAAATATTTTCAAATGGGTTTTCGTTTGTCGGTTTTTCGCTCTGTGGCAGGTTTTAATATTAGTTACGTTACTTATATTATAAAAACATGTAAATATTAAGGACTAAAGAGTAAATGATGATTATGTAATGAAGGATAGATGTAAAAAAAAAATAACCATGCATATAAAGATTTCAGCTCAGAATCGTGAGCTCTTTCGATCCTTTGGGTGAATATCTGAGCGTTTCAACCGCCTAATTTTGGTAGCATCATTTTTGCGGAAGTTTCTAAACGTCTCAATGTTATACTTCGTCATTTGTATAAGGTACCGTGCCTCCTTCAAATGACGAAGTACCTAGCACATTGTAACAAATAGAAATTTCGGCAAAAATCAGATACTCACTCAGATATTCACCGCCTTACTAATAGGAGATTTATTTTGTCCCAAAATTTACATAAATTTTTCAAACTTCCGTCAACAAACCGCCATACAAAATCTACGAAAAGTGTTGACTGAAAAAAATAACCTTAAAATACTTCTTCTATAAAAATT